>SJYC01120678.1:0-27306 GCA_006408675.1 Madoqua kirkii
ATATTAAATGGTTTGCTTTGGAAATGAACATTTTTGAGATTGCATCCAAGTACTGCATTTCAGACTCTTTTGTTGACGATGATGGCTACTACATTTCCTCTGAGGGATTCCTGCCCACAGCAGTAGATATAATGGTCATCTAAGTTAAATTCACCCATTCCAGTCCATTTTAGTTTGCTGATTCCTAGAAGGTCGATGTTCACTCTTGCCATCTCCTGTTTGACCACTTCCAATCTGCCTTGATTCATGAACCTAACATTCCAGGTTTCTATGAAATATTGCTCTTTACAGAACTGGACCTTGCTTCTATCACCAGTCACATCCACAACTGGGTATTGTTTTTGCTTTGGCTCCATCCCTTCATTCTTTCTGGAATTATTTCTCCACTGATTTCCAGTAGCATATTGGGCACCTACCAACCTGGGGAGTTCTTCTTTCAGTATCCTATCATTTTGCCTTTTCATACTGTTCATGAGGTTCTCAAGGCAAGAATACTGAAGTGGTTTACCATTTCCTTCTCCAGTGGACCACATTCTGTTAGACCTCTCCACCATGACCTGCCATCTTGGGTGGCCCCACACAGCATAGTTTAGTTTCATTGAGTTAGACAAGGCTGTGGTCTGTATGATCAGATTGACTAGTTTTCAGTGATTATGGTTTCAGTGTGTCTGCCCTCTGATGCCCTCTTGCCACACCTACCATCTTACTTGGGTTTCTCTTACCTTGGACGTGGGCTGTCTCTTCACGGCTGCTCCAGCAAAGCACAGCCGCTGTTCCTCACCTTGGACAAGGGTTATCTCCTCATCACCACCCCTCCTGACCTTGAACATGGAGTAGCTCCTCCCGGCCCTCCTGCGCCCATGCAGCCACCACTCCTTGGACGTGGCATTGCTCCTCTCAGCTGCTGCTCCTGACCTCAGAAGCGGGGTAGCTCCTCCCGGCCAACATCCCTGGCGTCAAGCGTCTGGTAGCTCCTCCTGCCCATCATCCCTGACCTCGGACGTGGGTTAGCTAGAACCCTAGTAAGACTCACTAATTCCTCCACCCTCCGATGCATATAGAACAGAAGTGAGTGATGGGCTATGTGGGATGAAATTTGTTTTTTGGAACTCCCTTCAGGAAGAATTGCGTGGGTGGTCTAGCCCCTCTATTTTTTTTTAATAATTTTTATTATAATATAGTTGTTCTGCAATGTTGTGTTCCTTTCTGCCCTACAGCAAAGCGAATCAGCTATATGCTTACATATATCTCCTCCTTTATGTATCTCTTCACCATTTACATCACCACAGAGCACCAAGTGGAGTTCCCTGTGCTATACAGTAGGTTCTCATGAATTAGCTACTTTATACATAGTATCAGTAGTGTATAAATGTCAATCCCATTCTCCCAATTCATCTCATCCCTCATTTTTCCCTTGGTGTCCACATGTTTGTTTTCTATGTCTATGTCTCCATTTCTGCTTTGCAAATAAGATAATCTGTACCATTTTTCCAGATTCCACATATATGTGTTAATATACAATATTTGATTTTCTCTTTCTGATGTACTTCACTCTGTATAACAGTCTCCAGGTTCATCCACATCTCTGCAAATGACACAGTTTCATTCCTTTTATGGCTAAGCAATATTCCACTGTATACATGTACCACATCTACTTTATCCAGTCTTATGTTGATGGACATTTAGGAGAGGGTGTGAGGGAAGGGAACCCTCTTTAAACCCTCTTTTACACCACTGATGGACATGTAAGTTAGTACAACCACCGTGAAGAACAGTATCAGTTCAGTTCAGTTCAGCCACTCAGTCATGTCCAACTCTTTGCAAACCCATGAATCACAGCACACCAGGCCTCCCTGTCCATTACCAACTCTCAGAGTTCATTCAGACTCACGTCCATCGAGTCAGTGATGCCATCCAGCCATCTCATCCTCTGTCGTCCCCTTCCCCTGCCCCTAATCCCTCCCAGCATCAAAGTCTTTTACAATGAATCAACTCTTCACATGAGGTAGCCAAAGTACTAGAGTTTCAGCTTTAGCATCAGTCCTTTCAAAGAACACCCAGGACTGATCTCCTTCAGAATGGACTGGTTGGATCTCCTTGCAGTCCAAGGGACTCTCAAGAGTCTTCTCCAACACCACAGTTCAAAAGCATCAATTCTTCAGTGCTCAGTCTTCTTCACAGTCCAACCCTCACAGTATGGAGGTTCCTTAAAAAGCTAAAAATACAACTACCATATGATCCAGCAGTCCCACTCCTGGGCATATATCCAGAGAAAACCACAATTCAAAAAGATGCATACACCCCAGTGTTCATTGCAGCACTATTTACAGTAGCCAGGACATGGAAGTAACCAAATGGTCCCTCTCTTTAAATGCATGAGCACTTAACCGTCTTTCACCCCGGCTGCATCCCTAAAACAAAAAGGCATTCTGTGCCACCACTTTATTCATTCTTTATTACTTTTTAACCCCAATAAAAATTGTAGTCAACTTCAAACAACCCTCCAATTTTTCTCAATGCTATACTAAAAAACGAATTCTTAGCAGAGAAAAACAGGCTTTGAAATTTTAAATGTGCATAGCTGCTCATGCAAAGTGCCTACTCTAGCTGATGTTCTGGTGGACTGGTTAATCAAATCAAAATCAAATCTTCCACTACCTACAGAGAACAATAAGATGGAAATAACTCATTCATAAGATTCTAATTTATAAAATTATTCCACTACTTACAAAATACTACCCTAAGAGGTATAATTCCATCAAGCTTCAATTTGAGCAAATGTACAACTACTTAAACAACAGCTGTTAAATGAAAAAAGAATTTAAAATGTCTTTAGAAGAGTGATAGAAACATTATTAACACAATTGCCCTGGTGTGAACTTTCACAAGGAGACTCTCTGAACGGCTAACTCAGCCATAGAAAACTTACACATCAGAAGTCACTCTTGGGCAAAAATACAAGGACATTCCCCTGGTGGATGGATATTCCTCTGTGCTACTAGGGGATGAAAAGCTAGGAAAATTCCCTTCAGGAAGTAATCTTGGGGCTTCATACAGGTTTATTGATGAGGTCCTTTCCCATGAATGGATCCCTTCCCAGCATGGAACCATCAACTGGATGATGGGGTTGAAGAAAAGTACCTGCAGGTATTCACATTCCAGTGACAGAAATGGCTCAGGAGGATCTAAATAATCAAAAACATTCTCGGATGAGTCCCACCAGATGTCATTTTTTTTTAATGTGGACTAATCGCTCTCTCAAAAGCAGCCCATTAGAACTTACAAGTCTTGTTGGTGCAGAAAAAGGACCAACATATGGAGCAAAAAGGGAGAGTCTGACTTGTACATGAAAAGAAAGCTGGACCAGGATACAGACAAGCTGGTGTACACTCTGTCATCTTGGCTCTGGAACTTGTGGACACGATGTCTGGTGAACCAGGGCAGCACTGAACCCTGCATCTCTGAATTGCCCTCGTTTGATAAGACAAACCTCGTCTCTTGAGGATCTGATACCCAAATGATTTCCTGGTTCTCCTGGGCTTCAGCCTAATGTTCTATTTGAATCATCAGTATCTTGTGGATCCTTTTCTAAAATCTCAAGTGTTATATTGTCTGCATTGATTTCAGTCTTCCGTGTGCATTTTCTATAACCAAGAGCATTCAGCTGGCTTTTCAAAGGACAAATAAATCAGTCTAGTTCTGTCAGAGATTTTTTATCTTCTCTACTTAGTTCAGTATATATTTGGTTGCTTCCTACTTCAAGGGTTTGTAAGAAAGCATTTCACTTGATAGCCTTGATCATTTTCCTCAAAGGTCATATTGACTTCTCATCTAAGTGGTTCCAGTTTTCATTGTCTCCTTATGTCTTTTTCCTGGTGTCATCTTTTTCAAGGACCACAGCCACTCTGCTGTCTTCCGGAGACATTTAGTCAGTTTTGATCTGATGCTGCTTCTCATGTACAACTTTTTCCATTCATGCTTTAGAGCAGTAATTCCCAAACTGCAGTCTGTGGGAGCCAGGGTATCCCTAAGATTCTTCTGGCAGATCTGTGAGGTCGAAAGTATTCTAAGAATAATACCAAGATACCATTTCCTTTTTCACAGTTGATATTTACACTGGCAGTGCAAGAAACAAGTATGAGTAAAGCTGGTAACATTTTAGTATGAATCACGCAGAAGCACCAAAATGTACCAGTAGTCATTGTATTTCTTCATCATCTTACAATCTTGGCTTTAAAAATAAATTAATTCAATAAAAAGCAGCTTCTGCTTCATAGTTAGTCTGATGATTATCTGGACGGAAAGCATGTGTGTAACTGACTGAGTTGCAAGCTGAACTAGCCACTTTTTCATAGAACATTATTTTCATTTGAAAGAAAATCTGACAAACCACACAGATTTAGGGATTTGGCAGACAAGTTATTGCAAATAAACAAAGCAAGCCTGTCACTTCAAGGAAAACAGTTGATAGTATTTTTGCCCAAGATAAAATTCAACTTTTCAAGTGAACATCAGAATTTTGGGGAAAAAAATTGTATCAGTCATCATGAGTTTGACAGTATCCCAATACTAAAAGCCTTTTCTGGTTAATCAGTAGTGTTATTAACAAATATAATGTCTCTATATTTTATAATGAAATATATCAACATTTGTAGGATTTAAATAACTCAGTAAATCAGTATTTTTCAAGGGGCAATGCATGATATTATAAAATCATACAAAGGGAAAAGAGTTTTTTAAAATACAAGATAGACCAATGAATTTATTGTAGCAGAGCATGGAAATTTCACTGATATGATGTCAGATTCCACATCACAACTAGCCTTTAATAAACAACTGTCAAGTTTTAATACAGTAACAAAGAATACCCACCATTACCTAAAAACACTGTTAGCATATTCCTCTCTTTTCCAATTACGTATTTGTGTAAGAAAGAATTTTTTTCATATATCCAATTACAGCAATACACTGCAACATATTGAATGCAGAAGCATATATAAGAATCCAGCTACCTTCTATTAAGTCAGACATCTTTTAAAAAATTTACAAATCTGTAAAATAATGCCAGTCTTCTTAGTAATTTTTTGTTTGGGGGAGGAAAATTGGCAATTTTTCATTAAATGTATTATTTTAAATATTAGGGGTTTATAATTAAAAATAATAATTACATATATATAGAATAAAATAAATATATATATAATAAAATATAATTGCATAATTTATTATGATGGTAATAAAATGAATAAATACTGTTCTCAAAATGTTCCTATTTTAATTTCTGATATAGTAAAAACCAATGGATATAGCCCACATGGTCAAAAGCCCTTGAGTGAAAGTTGTTCAGTCATGTCCGACTGTTTGCGATCCCACAGACTATACAGTCCATGGAATTCTCCAGGCCAGAATACAGGAGTGAGTAGCCTTTCCCTTTTGCAGGGGATCTTCCCACCTCAGGGACTGAACCCAGGTCTCCTGCACTGCAGGCAGATTCTTTACCAGCTGAGCCACAGTGGAAACCCAAAGCCCTTGAGGAACTACAATAATTTTTAAGAAAGCAAAAGGGTCCTGACACCAAAAACTTTGAAAGCTGTTGCTTTCAAGTTATCACAGTTTTGTTTTTTCTGTTCATCAAGTTTATGGAGTTCTCCGCTCTTTGCGCCCTTTAGCTCTTGTTGAAGTAGTGTTACACTTTCCTGGAGATGGTCCACACCTTTCCTTAGTGCTGATCTTGCTTCCCTGGTGGGACTGCAGGTCACTTGGAGCTCAATGGCCCCTGACAAACACCTTCCAGTAACGGGGCATTCTGTGAGGAGCCCTCCCCGGCACTCATCCTGGACTTGCAGGAAAGAGTCTCTTCCCTTCATTCCTTTACTGGCAATTCTATGTTAACCTCAAGAATGAAACTTTATGGGTTTTTTTTTTTAATTATTTACCTCCAGGCTCAGCATTTCTGAGCATTTCATGGCTAGCCTCCTCCAAAAGGACTCCAGGGCTTCATAATTCCTGAGCTTGGAGACTTTACTTGTTCTTTATCAAGGGCAGAAAACGTGATGCCAAACTCTTTTTCCTTGCATTTAAATGTTGGCTTTTGTCTACAGGAAAGCCTGTACTGCCATCTCCCATGTAGTAGGTAGCACCACCAAGGTCTGGACCAGTCCCCACACCTCACCCTCAGCCCCACACAGCATTTTTGGGGTGGCCTAGGCTGAAGTTTGCTAGCCATCACCAGCTCCCTGATGGCACCAGTGGCTGCCACAGAACAACCTCAGGTTGGCAGGGCCCTGCTGGCGCCAACAGACTAGAGGGGGCTCCGTAGAATGTAGTTGTTTCATAGATCACTTTTACATATATTATAATTCCACAACACATCTTTATTACTCTCTTAAACAACCAGTAATCTTTTAAAGAATGTATATATGTGTGAACAGATATATATACATTGTTTCTGGTGAGAGATTCGCCCTTATGCTGTAAGTAATAAATCTTTTCTTTCAGCTAATTTCACAATTTCCTCTGTTTTTTGGAAGTTGACTCTCTTTGACTATGGTTTACTTTGAATTTATCTTGCTTGGAATTCACTGAAACTCTTGGACCTGTGGGTAATTATATTTCATCAACTTGGGAAATATGTGGCCATATTTCTTCATATATTTTTCTGCCCTGTTCCCTTTCTCCTCTCATTTCAGGACTCCATTATATTTATATTAGATCATAGGTCTCAGCTGTCCCTTTTGGTTTGGCATCCTTCTTTCTTCTTTGTTTTCAGCTTGTGTAATCCTTATTAACTTGTCTCCATGTCCACTGATCCTTCCCTGCTGTTAAGTGTACCAATTCAATTTAGAAAGTCAATTCTGATAGACATTTGTTAGCATTTCCATTTGGTCATTTTCAACATTTCCCTTTTTTATGCTGAAATTCTACCTCTGTTTACATGTGTTGTTCCTCTTTTCCACTAGATCCTTTGATGTATTTATAGTGTCTATTCAAAAGTCCACACCTGCTGTAGAGAGTGGACAAGCGGACATGGTGCGGGGGAGGGGAGAGCAAGACAAGTTGGGAGAGCATCACTGATATATACACCAGCATCATATATGCGCCACCCTGTGCAAAACAGACAGCTCTCGGGACGCTGCTGCAGGACAGGGAGCTCAGCTCCGTCCCTGTGATGACCCAGAGGGGTGGGGTGGGAGGGAGGGGAGGGGAGGAGGGTCCAAGGGGGGAGATATATGTATACGTATAGCTGATTCACTTCATTGTATAGCAGAAACCAACACAACAGTGTTAAAACCATTCCACTACAATAAAAAATGTTTTTTTAATCAAAGTAAAATTAAGCTTAATTATTAGTAGTTAAGGGCTAATGAAGATGCCTGATTCACGTAAATGGCTATTTCTATATCTGGCGCTAAACTAGCTATTGCTTCTTGTATGTTATGATTAGAGATTAGTTACTTGTTACGCTGTGTTATTTAATAATTTCAACCACACATATCCCCCAAAAAAGTCTGCACTGCTAATTCCAACCTCTGGGCTATATGTCAATCAATTCTTTCAACTCTTTTCTCTCTGGTTTATTGATCACATTTTCCTACTTTGTCTCATGACTTGCTATTTTTATTATATGCCCAAAATTGTATGCAAGGAAATAATAAAGCCTGAAGTTGATAAGACTTAACCCCAGAAAAACCACAGGGCTGTGTCAGCTGCTAACGTGTGGGTAGCCTGGCAGGTGGGGCTACTGGGAGAGAGGGCACAGCAGTGAGTGTATCGAATCTAGAGTTGAACTGAGTTTGGGCCTTGTTGGCAGCTCATTTAGTGAGATTTGGTTCACATGCTTTGGGGGGAAATTTGGGCATTACCTTCAGCAGGACTTGGAATCTGAGCCTCAGCAAGACTCTAGAGACCTCTCTTTGCATCTCTATGTCCAGATGTCAACTTTGGGAATTGCTGGGAACTTCTATTTGCTTTGGCACCAACGTCTTTATTTTGTCTTTAAAAACTGGAAATTACTTAAATGCCCAAAAGAAACAGAATAGTTGTGTACATCATGAAAAACCAATACTGAATTAATTGTATGCACTGATTTACGAAAGAGCTCTGAGGAAAAGACAAATGCTTCACATATAATGTTAAATTTTTAAAAACAGAAAAGTAATAATAATTATATTAAAAATTATGTATACATATGGACAGGGCTTCCTAGGTGGCACAGTGGTAGTAAAGAATCCACCTGCCAATGCAAGAGACTCAGGAGACACAAGTTCTATCCCTGGGTTGGGAAGATCCCCTAGAGAAGGAAATAGCAACACACTCCAGTATTCTTGCCTGGGAAATCTCATGGACAGAGGAGCCTGGCAGGCTACAGTCTGTGGGGTTGCAAAGAGTTGGACACAACTGAGCAACTAGCACAGTACACACATGGACACACACACACACAGTATGTATGGACAAGTACCAGAAAGAAGTCCCTACAAGTGAAATGTGTGAGCCCTCAGTGTGGCAAGATCCAGAGCAGCTTTGCCTTCATGCTTTGTTGTGATTTCCACTAACAATGCTAATCACATTGAGTGTGCAGTAAAGAACAAACTATAGACAGATCTGAAATAATAACAATTTCTTAGTCTAGGAAAGATAACCCACAGCAGAAAGGAGCCAGCTAGCCTCTTCTCCCCTAAGGCCCAAACAAAAACAAACTAGTTTAAAATACAGCAAGAGGACTGGGTTAGGAAGCAAGGATGAAAGAGCCTTTGGACTGTCAAGGTTGTAAACCGAAGGCTGACATCAGAGAGTTAGAGAAGAATAAACTTAGAAAAACTCCGATGCAAACAATGTGGTTCTGCCCATCAGTTCTTCATTAATTAACAGCAATGCCATGAGACACCTCAGAGTTAACCAGCCTCATTTCCATCACTGTTATTATGGACTGGAACTGGTTACCAAGGGAAGCTGTGGCATTTTTCCCTGGAGACCATTTAAAATCAAATATAGACAACCACCTGTCTTCAATAATTCAGGTTCCATTGAACTAAATGACCCCTAAAGGTCCTTTAAACCCTATGACTCTGGATTCCTGTGCTGATAACATTAAGAAAATCTTATGATCTTTTTTTCCTAATCCTTTACTGTGTACTCTCTGTTTACATTTTTTTTCGGATTAGAAAGGGAAACTTCCTACAAGCAATCCATTCATTACTCTCCCTGACGCGAGGCTGAAATTTCAGGCTTGTAAATATCACTAGGGAATATTTCTCAGCTGCAGTTGATTATTTCTTCTTTCTCTGCCAGGTGCCACTGTGCCCGGAGAGAATTCATTTAGCAAGGAAGGGGCTAGGACAGTGGGTAGCAGAGGGGAGAAACAACCATCCAAGAAGTTAGGGGGTGGGCCTGGCAGGAAGAGGGGAGGTGGGCAGAATTTATGGAAAGTCAGTGACAGACACAAAGCAAGAACCTAAAATTGAAAATAAAACGGTTAGTAAGGCGTACTTCTGCATTTGTGTGTGTGTGTATACATTTAAAGTGTTTCAGAATGAAAGGTTGACACTTGCAGCAACATGGATGACCCTAGAGATGATCATACTAAATAGGTCAGACAGAGGAAGACAAATATGGTATCACTCATACGTGGAATCTAAAAAATGATACAAATGAACTTTGTTATAAAACAAAAACAGACTCACAGACATAGAAAACAAACTTATGGCTACCAAAGGCAAAAGAGGAGGGAGGGATAAATTAGAGTTTAGTATTAGTGGGTACAAACTGTTATATATATTACAATGGGCTTCCTTGCTAGCTCAATTGGTAAAGAATACACCTGCATTGTGAGACACCTGGGTTCAATCCCTAGATCAGAAGACCCCCTAGAGAAGGGCATGGCAACCCACTCCAGTATTCTTGCCTGGAGAATCCTATGGACAGAAGAGCCTGGTGGGCTACAGTCCATGGAGTCACAGAGTCTGAAGGGACTGAACACGCACATATATAGTAGATAAGCAACGAGGACCAATGGTATAGCACAGTGAACTATATTCAGTATTATGTAATAACCTATAATGGAAAAGAATCTGAAAACGTATATATATATATGTGTGTGTGTGCATGTGTGTAAATGAATCATTTTGCTGTACACCAAAAACTTGGAAACCAACTGTGTGTTGGTTAGTTGTGTGTTAGTTAGTTAGTTAGTTAGTTAGTTGCTCAGTCATGTCTGACTCTTTGCGACCCCGAGAACTCTAGCTCGCTAGAGTCCTTTGTCCATGAGGATTCTCCTGGCAAGAAGTTGCCATGCCCTCCTCCAGGGGATCTTCCTAACCTAGGGGTCGAACCCAGGCGTCTCACATTGCAGGTGGATTCTTTACCCCCTGAGCCACCAGAGAAGCCCAGCTGTTAGGGGAAGCACACTGACTGAATCCTGCTCACCCTGGACAGGCACCATAGTTGCCACTTGCATGAGCTGTTTTTACGACAGAAGGTCCTGGTAAGAAACACGAACTAATAAGCCACCACCAACTGGAAGGGTTCAGGAAAGGTCAAAGGTGACATCCAACCACCTCCCAGAATCTTTCTCATTGACGTCCATCTTAGCTGAGCAATGCACGCGCCACCAGGAAGGGTTCTGAATCAAATGATGGGACAACCCAGAAACTAATCCCATCACAATGAAACCCAAGACTGTGAGCCACATGGCAGAGCAGTTCTCCTCAGTACCCTTACCCTGCTGGTCTCCACCAGGGTGTCTCTTCCGAATAAAATCTCTTGCTTTGTCAACACTTGTGTCTCCTTGGACAATTCATTTCCGAGTGTTAGACAAGAGCCCACTTTTGGGCCCTGGAAGGGGTTCCCCTTCCTGCAACACAACTATACATCAGTAAAAAATTAAAGTAAAAAAAAAAAAAAAAAGATAGTTACTTCTGCAACTTTGAAGATACTGTCAACTGAAAAAAAAAAAAAGCTTTAGGACACAAAATCCTATACCACCCAAGCAAAGCTGTTATTTGGCCATAGTCACTAAAAATATTAATGATTCCACACCAAATGCTCCATAAGAAATCATCCCCAACTGCCAAAAGGGTAAAAAGCATCAGGCAAGATTTACATACTCGTACTCATGTCCATCTCTTAGCGACCCCATGGACTGCAGCCTACCTGGCTCCTCTGTCCATGGGATTTGCCAGGCAAGAGTATTGGAGTTGGGTGCCATCACCTTCTCCAAATGAACAAGTAGTGAGCTTTAAAAAAATAATGATGTGGTTATTTTTTAAAATTAAAAACTTGAATTTTGCCCCTCAATTTCTCTTCTATCCTAATTTGTCAGTGACCATTTGTGGGGTTCCTCTTGAGGACTGCCTTTTGTCCTACTTTGGGGTGTGACATGCACCCAGAGAAAAGAATGGGGCAGGAATTATTGAAAGCCCCATTTCGGATCAGCATTAACAATTCATGGATCTCATCTCCAGTTCCACCTGAGGCGCTGGGAAGGACACAGACAAGCAGCGAGGGCTTGTTCAAAGTGTCTTCTGGTCTGCTTTGAAATGCACGGTGTGTCAGGGCCAACTTGAGGTCAACACCTCGTCCTCCTCATTCTGTGAGCTGCCTGGCTGCTCTTCTAGGAGAGGAACTGAAAAAATAGACTGATTGCACACCTACCGGGTGTCTGGCTGGCCGCTGAAGGGTCTTTTGAAATGCAAACCTCCAGAGCTGAGGGTTGGAAACTTGTCTTCTATTCAGGGCCACTGTGACACAAACGGGGGAAAAATAATCACCGAAAGGTAATTTAGGCTGACTGGTTTACAAGGTGAGATGAATCAAAGGGTTAACTTACACTATTTAAATGTTGAAAAGAGGGAATATTTAATATGATTAAGTGCAGGCAAAGGCAGTTCAGTTTCAGATGCAGAGCAGGTAAGGGCGGGGCAGGGGTTGGTGCTTATACCTTCACTAAATTTCATGCAGTCCAACAGACAGGTCCATATTAAGACTAGCCTAAGGCAACATGTCCTCCAGGCAACACTAACCTTTTCTGGCTTCTGAGATGCCAAAATATTACTTTTGTCCCCCTTCCTAAACTCTCCTCTGAGTCATTTGCCGAACAGCATGGCAACCCACTCCAGTATTCTTGCCTGGAGCATCCCATGGACAGAGGAGTCTATCAGGCTACCGTCCATGGGGTCACAAAGAGACAGATATGACTGAAGTGACTTAGCACACACCTCCCCATCTCAGACCTGGAAGTTGTTTGCTCATGACTTGGTCCTAAATCTGTTTTAATTCCTCCCACGTGCCTTCTACCTGGACTGCCCCTTTTCATGCCCTGATTCCTCTCCATGTCTAATTCTTTTTTTTTTTTTTTTTAAGCTCCAGGCCCAATTGGAAGTTTGACATTAGCAGATGCAAGCTAATCTATATAAGATGGATAAACAAGGTCCTTACTGTATGGCACAGGGAACTCTATTCAATATCCTGTGATAAACCATAATAGAAAAAAAAAAAAGAATGTCAAGAGAATTTTGGAAAATTTGCAGCAATTAAAATAAAGATGCAAAGCAAAAAATTTTCTAAAATAAAACAAAACAGATTTGTGGTTGTCAAGGAGGAAGGGGGACAGAGTGGAGGACAGGATGAGCAGATGTAAGCTATTATATACAGAATGGATAAACAACAAGGTCCTTCTGTATAGAACAGGAAACACTATTCAATATCTTGTTGAAGTGGAGCAAGATCCTATAGTCCTTCCCCGCCATGTCCTCAGCCTATCTTTTGTCTGTAGAAAACCTTTAGTCAAAGAATAAGTTTAATCAAAGAGTGAGAAAATGCAGAAACAAAGCGCTCAAATAGGACAAAAAAATACAAATAATAGTTTAGTCATTAAGCAAAGTCAAGGACCTTCAGTTCCTTCACAAGGGCTAATATTCTGAACCATATCCTGTGAGCTGCCTTATAGATTCTGAAAGCCCACCAGGTGGAAGAAGTTATTAATAACTACATAATGACCAGACTTCAGCCATGATGTAAGCTGTCACAGTCCCAAGAACGGGCTGCAAGGAAATGGGAACAAACCAACCCTGGAACAGAATAGTGTGTGAAAACAATCGAGATGACGCTGGTCAGCCTACCGACGACGAGTTTCAAAGCGACTGGCAGAGCTGACTGCGCTGTTTATACATGGAGCCTGCTCCCTCTGCCTATAAAAGTTCTTGCCTACTGATTGGGATTGAGGAGGAGTCGGGCTTCAGATATGAGACCCCTGCCCTTGGCTGCCAGCCTCCAAAATAAAGCCAACTTTTCTTTCCACTAACCTTACCTCTTTATCAGCTTTCCAGCGGCAAGCGGCTGGACCCACTTTCGCTAACAGATTTTGGCGCCAACGTGAGGCTGAGCTCTCGCGATATCTGGCTCCTGGGGTTTTCTCCGTTGGTGCTGCTGCCCTGAGGACATGCTAGGAAGGCTGTGAAGAGCCTCGCTGGCCCAGGGAAGAGGTTTGGGGAGGATATTCCTAGCAGCTGCCTAAACCACTGGTTTCGGGGATCCTCCTGCTTCTCCTCTGCTCAGCACTGGCTGCCCATATCTGCTTTTCCTTGGTGGACTGAGAAGACACCTCTAGACAAGCTGACGAGCTCCCAAACCCAGTAAGTTCAGCGGTGTGCCTGGCAACTTGTCTTTTGACCTTCAAGTGCTCTGTGGATGTTTTGCCAGTTGGTTCTGAAGTGTTTCTGATGCGGAGGCCCGTTTGTCTTGGGGAGTACACTTAGAGAACACTGGCTAGATAAAATGCTGTTTTCAAAATTTTGACTGCAAAGAGAACAAAAATATGCCTAGGAGAAAGCTTGAAGTTAACTCTTGAATCATGTCCTTGAAATGTTAATACAAACACAGTCTACTCCTCCTAAGAATTCAGCCTTAGGTTAATTAGTAGAACTTCAAGAAAAGAGGGGAAGAGGTGAGGGAAGAAGCCTTTTAAACCCAAGTGAGTAAATTCAGTTTATTCCAATTATTATTTATAAACTGATAACTTCTCTATTGAAACATCTGAGTTGAGATCTCTGTCTGAATATTATACATCTATATGTAACATTGTCCAAAATGAAATCAAAAGCTTTCAGATAAACTCTTTGAAAATAATTATGTTTCAGGAATGTCTACCTAAAAACAGCTTTTCCAGATTTTTGGTGACTGAAAACCTTACAGTTCTTTTTTTTTAAGTTAAACTATGAAAACTAATTGAATATCTAAATAATTTTTAAGATAAAATACTGGAACTTTGCTGAACAAATGTAAGTCTGCCTACTTTTGCCTTCTTGCATGTTTAAGTCTCTTCAATCATTTCATATCCATACGGACTGTAGCCCACCAGGCTCCTCTGTCCAGGGGACTCTCCAGGCAAGAATACTGGAATGGGTTACCATGCCTCCTCTAGGGGATCATCCCCATCCAGCAATCGAACCCATGTCTCATGTCTCCAGCGTTGGCAGGTAGGTTCTTTTTGCTAGTGCTGCCTAGGAAACCCTTCTTAGGAGGTAAAAAAAAAATCGCTAAAGATGTTTAGGTTTACTAAACACGCATCATATACTACATTAAAGAGAACGTATGCAATGTGGGGAAAAAATGTATGCTTTTAGAGGTTATGCAATATGTTCTTAAGTGTACCAGTCAGTAAGTGCTGGTATAATAGTTCAATTACTTGATTCTTGGTTTTGTTAAGACTTTTAAGGACTAAAAATTATAATATGTAATTAAAGCTACTAGAAATGACAAGGAGAGCATTTCGGTGTGTAAAGCAACTAGGATATGTGTTGCAAGTAAGAGAAGGTATAAAGAATGGAGATGTTTTCGTTGCAGAAAAATGATGATAATTTTGTCATAGAGCCGGTTGCTTCTGGATAGGGAAAAATAATGGAAAAACCATATGGATACAAAAAGTGATATAAGGTTTGTGAAAAAAACAAAAAGAGAACTTTGAGAAAATAAATTTGTATGTTGTCAGGCGTAATTAAGATCGGATTTAATTATGTAAATGAACTTCATTATTAATAGTAAGCTGGTTTAAGACTGGAATTTGGTTTTCTTTCTTCCTATTATGAGAACAAAATTTTCCTGGAATATTGAGCTACTTTTGATAACAGATTGTAAGTTTCTTTTTCTAGCTAATTTTGAGTATTCCAAAGGGCCCCAAGGTAGCTATTAATAAGAAATATTAAAGTGCCTAGGATTTTTGGTATGTTAAATTATTTGGAACACATTTGATAACTTTCAGACCATACTGCTGAACTGGGTAAGAAAGTTGAAGAATTCTAATAGAAAGCTATTGTTTTGCTTCAGAATATATTTTTGACTCCAATGTTCAGGATGCAAAAATTGGTCCAGTGAAGTTATCACAGAGTATAATTACTTATGATGTGTATCACTGCTGGCTTTACATTCACTGCTGAAAGAACACATAGATTGTTTGTGTCACAACTGTGCATAAGTGATAAAATGTATGCCTATGAAATGTTTCCCTGTCAAATATCTCTCTATACTTGTTTGTTAAATCTGATTAGTTTACTCCCAACGAGGATAACTAGGCCAATTTTTAAACAAAAAGTTGGCCTAGCACCAAGGGATATGAATGGCCCCAGAGCAGGAAACTGAGTGACTCTGGCAATGACGAAAAACTATGTTGTTTATCAATGTTTTCTGTGGAAAGATTTGCCATTATTAATAAAAGGGGGAAATGATGAAGGGAAATTTCACATATTGAGGTATGGGAAAGTCATTCTGGTCTACACACAATTTAAGTTGAAGTTTAGGCTAACCAAACAGCCTCCTGGTAGCCTATTAAACACACATTGTAACCCTGTAAATCAAAAATTAAAAAATAATAGTAAGCAACACTCACATACATACGTTGTACATCTGCTTTAACCATTAGGGAAAAATACATTCATAGAATAATACAAAGATGCATTTTGGTTGTTATCCTCATTGTAATATGTCTACTAATTTTCAAGCATTTGTCTAAGTGCCATGACAAGGTAATCAAAGAAAGGTAATGTTTTCACAATACAAAATATTGATGCTAAGCTTGGAACTTGAATTTATTTCCAGTTCTGTGTCCATTCCCCAAATTAGGTAGGACTGCATCCCATTTTAGCAGAAATTAACCAGAGAAGTCAACACCCTCAAAGACTTAGGGGAATATTGGAACAGAAATGGAACTAAAATCGAGTTCTTCTGCCAAGTTTAGGATTAACTTCTCTATCAAAAGCTTGATTCCATTTCTTGTTCAATACCTATTCCTCCTCAAAATTGAGGAGATTTAAAGAAAAGGGGGAATTGAAATGGAGCAGGACCTTATGGTCTTTGCCTCCCATGTCTTTGGCCTGCCTTTTGTCTGTGGATAAACTTTAGCCAAAGGATAAGTTTAATTGGGGGTTTCCCTTGTGGCTCAGCTGGTAAAGAATCCTCCAGCAATGCGGGAGACCTGGGTTTGATCCCTGGGTTGGGAAGATCTCTTGGAGAAGGGAAAGGCTACCCACTCCAGTATTCTGGCCTGGAGAAGTCCATGGACTGTATAGTCCTTGGGGTTGCAAAGTGTTGGACATGACTGAGCAACTTTCACTCCCTCACGTTAAATTAGAGAAGTGGGGGAAAAATGCAGAAGCAAAGGAAAGCAGTCAAACAGGACAAAATCATAATAGCATAGTCACTTAATAAAGTCAGGGACTTTTAGTTCCTCCTCAAGGGCTATAGGTAATATTCTGAGCCATATCCTTTGAGCTATCTTATAGATAGTGAAACCAACCCCCACCAGGTAGAAAAAGCTAACTACACAGTGACCAGATGGTAGCCATGACATAAGTGGCACAATTCTGAGAACTGGCTTCAAAGAAATGAGAACAACCCTGTGACTAAATATTAACTGTATTAAAAATAATCAAGATGATGCTGATCAGACCACTACATGACCAATTTCAAAATACTGTCAAAGCTGTCATTCAAAAAGATACATGCCCCCCAATATTCATAGCAGCACTATTCACAATAGCCAAGACATGGAAAAACCTAAATATCCATCAACAGATGAATGAATGACAAAGATGTGGTATGTGTATACCATAGACTACTATATAGGCATAAAAGAAAAAGAAAGAATGCCATTTGCAATAACATGGATGGACCTAGAGATGATCGTAGTAAATGAAGTAGGTCAGAAAGAGAAATACCATGTGATATCACTTAGATATAGAATCTAAAATATGACACAAATCAACATATCTATGAAACAAAAACGGACTCACAGATACAGAGAACAAGCTTGTGGTTGCCAAGGTTGGCAGGTAGAGGAGGGAAGGATTGGGAGTTTGGGATTAGCAGGGGCAAACTATTATATATAGAATGTATAAACAGGTCCTACTATATAGCACAAGGAACTATATTCCATATTCTATGATAAACCACAATGGAAAAGAACATAAAAAAAGAATGTGTGTGTGTAGGGTGTGTGCTAAGTCACTTCAGTCATGTCCAACTCTTTGTGACCCCATGGACTATAGCCCACCAGGCTCCTCCATCCATGGGATTCTCTGAATACTGGAGTGGGTTGCCATGCCTTCCTCCAAAGGATCTTCCCAACCCAGGGATTGAACCCATGTCTCTTACATCTCCTGCATTGGCAGGTGGGTTCTTTACCACTAGCACCATGGGTATAACTGAGTCACTTTGCTGTATAGCAGGAATTAGTGCACTAAAAATTAAGTATATTTCAATAAAAAATTTTTTGAAGAAAGATGACTCCTCCTATAAAAGCTCTTGCCCACTGATTGTCAGAGGTGGGGAATCAGCCTTTGGATAGGACATATTTTACCCTCCTCCCCAGTTACTGACCTCAACTTTCCTTATCAAACTTCCCTTTCCACCAGTCTTGCTTCTTTACTGGCTTAAAGCAGTGAGGAGCTGGACCCTACTTTCATTAAAACTTTCTCAGTGAGTGTAGGTCCATCTACTCCATTTTAAAAATCAGAACACCAGAAGTCAGTTTTGAAACCTCCCTGTCCTCACCTCCTATCTACTGCATCTTCAGATCCAAAATACTTCTGCCTTCTTCTGCCCCTAAAGTCCCAGCTGCCAGCATCTCTCTGTCCAAAATGGCAATATGTTATTATCCGGTTTCTCTGAACCCGTTTTTGGCCCCTCCAGTTCATTCTGTATGCACTAGCCAGGGTAGGTCTCTGCAAGACAAAGCAATGCCTTCTAATGGTTTAGAATAAAGACTGACCTCCTATCATGGCCCACACAGCCCACCTCTGCAGCCTCATCTCTAGATGCTTCCCGCCCCTGCTAGGTGTACTCTGAAAACCACACAGCTCCAGCTCACCCAGCTCCTCATGTCAACACCTTCAGAAGGGCTCATTTTCTCTGCAAGCGCCTGCTTTCTCCCAGTGAATCTGCTGAATCAGTTTCCTTTATCCTTTCAGTATCAGCAGAATTACCACTTCCTCACCTCATACTAACCATCCTGCATCCCCAAGGTCAAGTCAGAACCTCCACTTTGAAACTGAAGGGAAGAGGGCGGGGTACAACTTTTAAAAGTAGGACAAAGCCATGCAGGATATGATATACAGTGGTTAGAACCTAGCAGGCCCAAGATGGTGGAAGATTTGTCTACTGGTAGACCTTAAGCCTCATTATGTACTCTTTGTATTATCATGCTAAATGACACACCCACAAGCACCATGACAATTCCAAGGCCACCCAGAAAAGGCACAGAAGTGGGTGGTGCCCCAGTTCCTGGCAATCCCCACTGCTTCTCCAAGATAGAATACTCCTCCCACTTGTTGGTTTATGGAATTAGCCAGCCTATGAAAATTAACCATCCCCATGCCTAGGGCTGCTGTCAGTTTCCAAGGGGACCCCATGTCCTGAGGCCACCTCTCCCCTGAGATGGACCACATTCTGCCCATAGAATGTGTGCCTCTGCTTTCTCTCTACTACCACTCACCCTTGAATTTTTCCTGCCTGAAGTCCAGGACCCTCACTTGGTGGCCTGTCCCAGGAACCCACCGGAGACTGCAACATGACCATTCTCTTGCAGCCCATTTTTTGTAACATCTTTGCAAAGGAAGAGGAGGAGGGTGGTCTTTTCTTCTCCACTTTGCCTTGGTTTAATAAATTTAGTTCTCAGCCATCACTTTTCCTCTCACCAAATTTCTTCTGCACCAACACACTCTGAACTGAGCTTCTTTAAGTCCTAAGGTAAGTTGTACAGTTTCAGTTGAATTTTGTGCGTTTATGTCCAGTTTGAGGTGTGGTTTTATTCCTAGGCCCCCATCTCCTGCTCCTCCCCCAGCACCTTCAGAAGGGCTCATTTTCTCTGCAGCTCATTTTCTCTGCTTTCTTCTGGTGAATCTGCTGGGCCAATTTCTTTCATCTTCCTAGTGTCAGCAGAATACCACTTTCTCACAGTAACTATCCTGCCTCCCCAAGGCCAGGTCAGGACCTCCACTTGTCCAATTTCATAGTCTCCTTGACTCTACTTTTGTAAGATTTGTCATGCTGTCTAATTAACCCACTCTGAATAGTCGCTTGTTTCCTGTTTTTTTTTTTGCATTGTTGTATATCTAGTGCTTGGTACTATATCCTGTACATTCAATGAAACTGTCCTGAATGAATGAAAAGGTGAATAATAGAAGCAGAGATAAAGTCACAAGAAAAGAGAATATTTTTCTAGAACTAGGTTAAAATTTGTGTATTTTTATTCCTGTAAACTGAGATGCTCTTCCTCAGTGACTCATTGAAATCCATGATCAGCATAAACCCCAGTGGCTTTTTCCACATTAACAGATGTTGAGTTAGGTGTGCCTGTGTGCTGAGGTAATTGTGTTTCATCTGCACATAAAGTTCTTAACTTTGGATAAAAATACAAATTTTAAACCAAATTCTGTCATCCAGGATATTAACTGACCTCACCAGGTGTCATTTTAAAATACTGTAATTATGACTATCATGCCTTTTTTCAACTTGTTAATAAATGGTCTGTCCATGTTAGCCCCCAGAAAACCCTACAAGTACCCCTACAGTCTTCTTTCTCAGTGTGGCAGACATAATTGGTCAGGTCATCCAATAGCCATTTCTCCAAACTTTCTTATTCCTTGCTGTCTTTTAATTATAGAGGCTGAGAAAAGCCAAAAACCCACTATGCCAACTTTCCTATAGCTAATTGTGGCTCGTGAGGCATAAAGAGACGTCAACAAGGAGGAAGGAGCATGGGGAAATATTCTGCTCCCATTAAAAAAAAAAAAAAGCTAAGTCTGTCTAAGGCGTCCTCTCTTAACACTGATTATTCCATTATTTCTACCTTTGAATGTGATTTTGATGCCTGGAGCCATAGCAGCTGTCTTGTGACCATGAGGTGACAAGCATAAAGGCAGAGGCACTATTAAGATGGAGAAACTTTGGAATATTATGGCTATAGCTAGAGTTCTTGTTATGAGAAATAACTGTCTTTATTGCTTAAGCAAGTACTTTTTAAAATATTTATTTAATTGGCTGCATTAGATCTTCACTGAAGCACACAGGATCCTCAGTCTTCATTGAGGCATGTGGGATCTTTAGTTGCAGCATGCAAACTCTTAGCTGTGGAATGTGGCATATAGTACCCTGACCAGGGATCCAACTTGGGCCCCTTACATTGGAAGCCTGGAGTCTTAGCCTCTGGACTACCTGGGATGTCCCCTTAAACCACTATTAGTTTGGTTTTCTGTGCTTTAGTCAAACATGGCTTGAATCATACCTTTAGTTAAAATGCCAACATGAATCAATATTAAAAGTATAGTTGATCAAACAGACACAGTTCTGTCTAATCACAGTGAACTCCAGTGCTAATTTTTTTTTATTTCATCCATGAAGGTATCATGAAAGACTTTATTCCAATTTTTCCCTCAAGTCACAGTATACTGAGACTGTGATATTTCCCTCCTTTGATAGTCCTATAGATTTACTCTTTAACCACTGCTCTTGGCCTGGAAAGAATGAAGATAATAGATGTGTTGTGTTCATATCCTATTTCTGTGATATTTGATCTGGATTAACATTAAGCCTCTTAAGACCTTCCTTTTTCTCCATAAGCTTCATCTTTCTCTTTTTCATAATTATTTTTTAAAGTGGGCAGGTATTTTTTCCTTCTGAACACATAAAGATGAAAAAGCCAATGAAACAAACAATAAGGTCTCTGTGCTATTCTTCCAAACTCTTCCATGGTTCCACACCCTGAAATATCTTCAAAAGTAAATAGAATCTTTCCAGTAAATAGATTATCACACTGTCCTCTAACACTAGTGAGAATATTAGTTGGGTTTCTGTGTCATAGACTCGAAATAACAATGGCTTTGATAAAAAGATGATTATTTCCAGCCTAACAATTCAGACACTAGCAGTCCGGGGTGGTATGGTAGCTTCGTTTTGTCAGGCACTCAGTTTTATTTCCCCTCTAGCATATCTGGTTGGAGTTTCCTCTAGGTCCAAAATGGCTCCTATCATACCCACATTCAGGGCAGCAAGATGGAGAAAGGAGAATGAGAGTTGTCCTTTTGGGACTTCCACGGTGATCCAGTGGCTAAGACCCCACCCACATGTGTGTGGCACAGCCACACAATTAAAAGCAAAATAAAGTTAACTTTCATCTTTAAAAACTGTCCTTTCCCTTTAAGGCATGACCCAGATTACACACATCACTCTGGCCCATGTATAACTGACTACTGCTTAGTCACATGGTCATGTCTAGGTTTAGGAAGACAAGGAAATGTAGTCACTTTTCTGGGAAGCCAGATGCCCAGCTAAATAGCAGCGTTTCTACTACTATAGACAAAGGGAAGAGAGAGTTCAAGGAATAACTTACAGCCTCTCTCAGACTCTCCCCTCAGAGAAATATGAGTTCCTAGACTGAAGTTGCAATAACAAGCAATAATGTGATGATGTATGTGAAATCAAGCCAAAGGCTTGAAGCTTTCTCTTGAGCCAGACAGAGATCAACCACTTTACTGAGTGAGTCTCAGTATTTTTCAAGTTTCTCTATCACATTGGTTTGCAGAGTGGCTGGGCCTAACAACACTAGCATCACCTGGGAACTGCTAAGCATGCAAAGTGTTGGACCGCACTGGACTTTCTGAGTCAGAAACTGGGAATGGAAAAGGAAGCCTGTGTTTTAAACAGCTCTGCAGGAGATTCTGATACACATCCAAGTTTGAGAGCCGCAATGCTGTAAAACATCGCATTCACAGGTCTGTGATGAACATTTATAAATTCCTACAAGATGACGCCTGGTACCTGAAGAGTTCTTGCACTCAGGTGGGCAATAAACTATTCCATTAGTAAAATGTTCTGATCATAAAATGGATTCCAAATAAAATATGTATCCTTATATTAAGAACTCTAACTCTTAAGAAAGGTTCTATCTAATATGTCATTAACCTTTTCAAACCCAGTGGTTTTGGAGCCGTGGATTTAAAATGAAAAGGGCAAATCCCCTTCTTACTAAATGGTCACACAAAGACATAGACCAACTCTATTTCTAAAGCAGTCAGTATCATGAATGACATATCCAGTGGAGACATCTCACCTCCAAGGTTGAGAGGCCCATGGCTGATTCCCTAGATGGCGGTTGTAGGAGTCTCTGGGGTCATCCCTTCACACAGTGCTTTCTTTTTCTAGCTCATAGATGTGAATAACTACTTATTTACACAGTCTTTCCTTTCTTCTATGGTTATATTAATTATATGACATAATACATGGTCTTTAAGAAGTGGCAAGAATACACAGAAGAACTGTACAAACAAGATTTTCATGACCCAGATAATCACGATGGTGTGAGCACTTACCTAGAGCCAGACATCCTGGAATGTGAAGTCAAGTGGGCCTTAGAAAGCATCACTACAAGCAAAGCTGGTGGAGGTGATGGAATTCCAGTTGAGCTATTTCAGATCCTGAAAGACGATGCTGTAAAAATGCTGCACTCAATATGCCAGCAAATTGGGGAAACTCAGCAGTGGCCACAGCACTGGAAAAGGTCAGTTTTCATTCCAATCGCAAAGAAAACCAATGCCAAAGAATGCTCAAACTACCGCCCAAGTGCACTCATCTCACACGCTAGTAAAGTAATGCTCAAAATTCTCCAAGCCAGGCTTCAGCAATATGTGAACTGTGAACTTCCTGATGTTCAAGCTGGTTTTAGAAAAGGCAGAGGAACCAGAGATCAAACTACCAACATCCGCTGGATAGTGGAAAAAGCAGGAGAGTTCCAGAAAAACATCTATTTCTGCTTTATTGACTATGCTGAAGCCTTTGTGTGGATCAAAATAAACTGTGGAAAATTCTGAAAGACATGGGAATACCAGACCATCTGATCTGCCTCTTGAGAAACCTGTATGCAGATCAGGAAGCAACAGTTAGAACTGGACATGGAAAAACACACTGGTTCCAAATAGGAAAAGGACCACGTCAAGGCTGTATATTGTCACCCTGCTTCTTTAACTTATATGCAGAGTACATCATGAGAAACGCTGGACTGGAAGAAGCACAAGCTGGAATCAAGATTGCCAGAAGAAATATCAATAACCTCGGATATGCAGATGACACCACCCTTATGGGAGAAAGTGAAGAGGAACTAAAAAGCCTCTTGATGAAAGTGAAAGAGGAGAGTGAAAAAGTTGGCTTAAAGCTCATTCAGAAAATGAAGATCATGCCATCTGGTCCCATCACTTCATGGGAAATAGATGGGGAAACAGTGGAAACAGGGTCAGACTTTATTTTGGGGGGCTCCAAAATCACTACAGATGGTGATTGTAGCCATGAAATTTAAAAGACACTTACTCCTTGGAAGGAAAGTTATGACCAACCTAGATAGCATATTCAAAAGCAGAGACATTACTTTGCCAACAAAGGTCCGTCTAGTCAAGGCTATGGTTTTTCCAGTGGTCATCTATGGATGTGAGAGTCGGACTGTGAAGAAGGCTGAGCACTGAAGAATTGATGCTTTTGAACTGTGGTGTTGGAGAAGACTCTTGAGAGTCCCTTGGACTGCAAAGAGATCCAACCAGTCCATTCTGAAGACCAGTCCTGGGTGTTCTTTGAAAGGACTGATGCTAAAGCTGAAACTCCAGTCCTTTGGCCACCTCATGCAAAGAGTTGACTCATTGGAAAAGACTCTGATGTTGAGAGGGATTGGGGGCAAGGGGAGAAGGTGATGACAGAGGATGAGATGGCTGGATGGCATCACTGACTCGATGAACATGAATTTGAGTGAACTCCAGGAGTTGGTGTTGGACAGGGAGGCCTAGCATGCTGCAATTCATGGGGTCGCAAAGAGTCAGACATGACTGAACTGAACTGAACTGATAATCATTTTCAGCAGAGCCTCTCAAACTTTGATTGGCAGATGAATTCCCTGGGGATTTTCATAAAACACAGATTCTGATTCAGTGGGTCTTGGGTCAGGCCTGAGATTCTGCATTTCAAACTGGCTCTCAGGTAAGGCTGATTCTTGTGGTCCAAAACCCACACTTAGAGTAGCAAGGATGTGTCTAACAACAGGATAAAGAACGAGGAACTGTTAGAAGACCCCCCAAATTTAGCTAAAGAAGTTGATGCCCAGGAGGACTGTTCAAATTAAGCACCCAATGATGGGGAGGTTAAAAGAGAAAATATGCCTATTTACTGGGAATACTAGACAAAGAGAGGAAAAAAGAAGTGGGCACACAGGGCAGTTCCCTCATGGAATGCTCCACCCTTGCTTCCAAGGAAGGATATCTTCACAGCTCAGCTGTTTTCCCTGGGAATCATTATGGTTGATGGCAGCTACTCCCTCATGTGTGCATTCATTAAAAAACAGCTTTACTAAGTACTGAGTATATGCCAGGGGGTCACCTGGAGTCTCACGAGATGAATCAGAGAAGTAGAAGCTCACCGTCATGGTCCCACACTCTGACCAGATCCCTGTCACTCCTGTCTGTCTGGGTGCTGACTATTCTGCCGAATTTCTCCCCAGAAGTAGTCTTACTTCTCATTGAGTTGTTTAATACAGATATCCCCAACCTCCAGGATCTGCCTGATGATCTGAAGTGGAGCTGATGTGACAGTAACAGAAATCAAGTGCATGAGAAATATAATGTGCTTGAATCATGCTGAAACAATCCCCGTTGCCCCACCCACATCTGTGGGAAAACTATCTTCCACGAAACCAGTCCTTGCTGCCAAAGAGGTTGGGGACTGCTGGTTTAATAGCTTTGAGTCATAGGCGCTCGTTTATATTGGTTTCTTTATTTTATCTTGCAGAAGCCCATGTTCTCGGGTTAGGGAGATAGTCTGTCCAGGAATGCCCCCATGGGTTTCTGGCACCTCTGTCTACTCACAGAGCTAGTACTCAGCATCTCCCCACTCAACTGAGAAGCCTTTTTTAGTCAGGTCTTAAGGAGAAAAAAGGGTTTCCCTGGTGGCTCAGCAGTAAAGAATCTGCTGCAATGTAGTTTAGTCTCTGAGTCGAGAAGATCCCCTGGAGTAGGGCATGCCAACCCACTCGAGTATTCTTGCCTGGAGAATCCCATGGACAGAGAAGCCTGGTGGGCTGCAGTCCCTAAAGTCACAAAGAGTAGGACATGACTGAAGCTACTGAGCATATATACACACGCAAGGACAGAAAAGCCACATCTGTTTCCTTTTCTACCCTAAGCCCAAACACTCTCAATGTCTTAACCAAAAAATTAAATGTGCTTCTTCCTTCACTATTCCTCAAGGCAAGATGAACTCTGGAAACTCCCCAGACACAAGTTGACCCTGACTATCCCTTTCTCATCCCCCACAAAAGAACATTAAGAAAATTTTAAGAACCTTTCTAGTCAAGATAAGTCAAGTGACCATGAAGGCCCTGGGGTAAATCAAACATTTTTTTCAGGCCAAAAATTAAGAATGTACTGGATAGTCAAAAGTACTTTTGGGGACAAAGAAAAAAATTTAAGAATAGGCTTGTCCTAAAAAATTTCAAACACATATTCATCTTGGCACTGGTAACCAAAAGTGTTCTAGAGCTGACATAGAAGGGCAAAAAGGATGCAGAAAGGAACAGAGACAGAGACTGTGCATTCCATCTGTTTACAGTAGCCAAGACATGGGGAGCACCCAAGTGTCCAACAGACGATTGGCTAAGATGTGATGTGTGTGTATGTATGTATATAAACACACACACAGTGGAATAAAAGAGAATGAAATATTGCCATTGCAGCATCATGGATGAACCTAGAGAACATTATACTTAGTGAAGTAAGTTAGAGAAAAACAAATACTATTTGATATCACTTTTATGTGGAATCTAAAAAATAATACAAATGAATCTATATACAAAGCAGAAACAGATTTACAGACATAAAAAAAAAAAAACATTTATAGCTACCAAAGAAGAAAGAGGGAGTTAAGAGTATAGAATTAACAAATACAAACTACTATACATAAAGTAGGTAAACAACAAGGATTTACTATATAGCACAGGAAACTATATTCAAGTATCTTATAATAAACTATAATGGAAAAAAGTATACAATTGAATCACTTTACTGTACACCTGAAACTAACACAATATTGTAAATTAACTATGCTTCAATTTTTTTTTTAAGACACTGTTCTTCATAACTATATCACTCAGGATAAGCCAGATCAGTTTTCTCAACTTATTTTTCATTATTGCCTCCCCAGGGAGTCTTTTTCAGACTTTTTTAAATTTTTATTTTTACTTTATTTTACATTACAATACTGTATTGGTTTTGCCATACATTGACATGAATCTGCCACGGGTGTACATGAGTTCCTAATCCTGAACCCTCCTCCCACCTCCCTCCCTGTATCATCTCTCTGGATCATCCCTGTGCACCAACCCCAAGCATCCTGTATCCTGTATGGAACATAGACTGGCAATTTGTTTCTTACATAATAATATATGTGTTTCAATGCCATTCTCCAAATCATTCCACCCTCTCCCTCAGAATCCAAAAGTCCACTCTATACATCTGTGTCTCTTTTGCTGTCTCACTTACAGGGTCATCATTCCCATCTTTCTAAATTTCATATATATGTGTTAGTATACTGTATTGGTGTTTTTCTTTTTGGCTTACTTCACTCTGTATAATCAGCTCCAGTTTCATCCATCTCATTAGAACTGATTCAAATGTATTCTTTTTAATGGCTGAGTAATACTGCATTGTGTATATGTACCACAGCTTTCTTATCCATTTATCTGCTGATGGACATCTAGGTTGTTTCCATGTCCTGGCTACTATAAACAGTGCTGTG
>SJYC01120679.1:0-104690 GCA_006408675.1 Madoqua kirkii
AGTTGACTCATTGGAAAAGACTGATGCTGGGAGGGATTGGAGGCAGGAGGAGAAGGGGATGACAGAGAATGAGATGGCTGGATGGCATCACCAACTCGATGGACATGAATTTGGGTGAACTCCGGGAGTTGGTGATGGACAGGGAGGCCTGGCGTGCTGTGATTCATGGGGTTGCAAAGAGTTGGACATGATTGAGTGACTGAACTAAACTGAACTGAAACCTATGCTATTCTAAAACAAAAGATTTAATTGAATATTTAAAAATTTTTTACTTTTTACTTTTTAAAAAATTGGACTATAATTGTTTTACAATATTGTGTTAGTTTCTGCTGTTCAACATCATGATTCAGCTGCATGTATCCATGTATCCCCTCCCTTTTGAGCCTTCTTTCACCTCCCCCTATCCCACCCCTCTAGGTTATGACAGAGCTGAGCTCCCTGTACTATACAGCAGCTTCCCACTAGCTATCTATTTTACACACAAAACATTTATTTTAAAGAAAAACAGTAACAACCAGAGTTATTTCAGGAATCTATCTACAGAGAAATATGCAGCCAGTTAGACTAACCAATCAGCAACATCTAATAGGCAACTAACTGATGGTTATCTGAAGAAGACTCTGGTTCTTTTTATTTTGGCCACACTAGCCAAGTTGATCTTGATTCTCTGACCAGGGATTGAGTCTGAGCCCTCAGCAGTGAGAGCACAGAGTCCTAACCACTGGCTTGCCAAGGAACTCCCTTTTTCATTCTTTTAAGGAGTCACTCACGACCAGGTCGATGTCCTCCACAGCCCAAGGCTTCGAGGTGCATGACAGTTACTCATGAAGCTGTACAGCCACTGTCACCAGCCCCGATTCAAATACACAGAGCCTGATAAGCTTTCCATTGTCGCTATCACCCAGGCCCCCAAACACAGGTCTAGCTTTACTGGCTATTATTATAACAGTTTGAACATCCAACACAGACTCATTTTCCAGAAAGCTGATGTTTGTGATTGCAGCAACCTGGCTGGCCCTAGTGATTTGCTCAGCCTTTAAAATGAATAAATACATGTTATAAACCATACATAGAAAAGGTTCCCTGGCAAATAACCCAGTCATTCCTAAGTGGTCAGGGCAGTCCTTGGGGTCAATTACTAAAAATAAACTGAAGCCAGTTTTTCAGTGGTAGTGATGAGGTGGGAATAGAGATTATGAAAAACCTCCAATATCTCCCAGAGGCTTCAAAATCAGGACATTGGAACCAGAGGCTGGGCCAACGATGGGAATTCAACCTCTCTCTTGCATTTATTTTCCATCTTTCGTACATTCTTTCAGCAATTATTTATTGAGCCTCTACCATGACCTGGTGACCCCTAGCTGTTGCCTAATGCCAGGTGGCCTCTAGATGAACAGAAAAGAAGACAAGTGAGGGGAGCCAAGAATGTGATAAATCCAGCCCAGAACTGCCTGCATGCCAAAGTTCAAAGTGCTTCCCATCATCCAACAGTAGCTGGCTTACAGCAGCTGCTTAATAACTACTTGTTGAGTGAGTAAGTGGACACAGCAAGGCTTTCCCTGAATACCAGTGCGGGTACCTAGAGGAGACACAAACGAAAGAACTTTTCTGAAGAATCTGCTTTCTATGTGTCAAAGAGGAATCACTTATCCTTCCCTATTTTTCTTTATGACTAGTGCCTTTCCCTCACACAAGCTCAGGCACTTTGTAAAACAAAAATAAAATAACCATATCTAAGCAGACTGAGGGACCAGCCTTTCCTTCCTACCCAACGCTCTTATCCTGGAGCCCCTGTGACACGAGGGGACAGATTGAATACAAAAAGCTGGTTCTCAAGCTAGACACCTAATTAAATTATTACAACGTTGTTCCTGTATTTCCCAGGTCTCTCTGATCTTAAAATTAGCTGAACAAGATCAAAACATCCTTAATATAGACTGAATAATTGTTTGTGAACAAATCTCTAAAAGTGGAGTAATCAACATGATATCTTGGGAAAAGTGCTGAATTAAGAATTAACAGCTGCACTAGTTAGCTCTTCATAGAACTTTAGGTGGATTACTGCACTTCTCTATGACTCTGTTATGGTGGTGGTTTAGTCACTCAGTCATGTCCAACTCTTTGCAACCCCATGGACTGAGATCCACCAAGTTCCTCTGTCCTTGGGATTTCCCAAGCAAGAATACTGGAGTGGGTTGCCATTTCCTTATCGGGATCTTCCCGACCCAGGGATCGAACCTGGGTCTGCTGCACTGTCAGGCAGATTCTTTACCAGCTGAGCCACCAGGGAAGCCCAGGTGAGTCTGCTACCTTTCCTTAAAAAAGAATATACAGGACTTCCGTGGCGGTCCAGTGACTAAGACTCCAGGCTCCTAATGCAGGCGGCTCAACCCCTGGTCAGGGAACTGGATCACACATAATAAGACCCAGGTCAGCCAAAATAAATAGATAAATATTTACATTTTAAAAAGGATGAAGTGAAAAGTTAGAATACCTTATCTTTAAGGTCCCTAGGATTTAAAACATTATAATTCTAAGTGCATTGCTCCAATAACAATAATAGTATAATAATAGTTACTCATTGGTTGTATTTACTATGTGTCAGGCACTATTCTGTGTGTTTTTCAAGGACTGTTTCATGTAACCCCCAAGAACTGTAAGCTGTCAACATTTCCATTCTCGATGAGGAAACTGAAGCACAGAGGGTTAAGGTCCCAGGCAGTCTTCATGGTACACAGTACCAAGGGCACAGGTCTGCTGTGTATACAATTCTGTTAACACAGTATCTGGAAAATTAATGACTGCCTGTAGTCAAAGCTATGGTTTTTCCAGTAGTCATGTATGGATGTGAGAGTTGGACTGGACAGAAGGCAAAGTACCAAAGAACTGATGCTTTCTAAGGTGACTGCAGCCATGAAATTAAGAGACGCTTACTCCCTGGAAGAAAAGTTATGACCAACCTAGACAGCATATTGAAAAGCAGAGACATTACTTTGCCAACAAAGGTCCGTCTAGTCAAGGCTATGGTTTTTCCTGTAGTCATGTATGGATGTGAAAGTTGGACTGTGAAGAAGGCTGAGCACCAAAGAATTGATGCTTTTGAACTGTGATGTTGGAGAAGACTCTTGAGAGTCCCTTGGACTGCAAGGAGATCCAACCAGTTCATTCTGAACATCAGCCTTGGGATTTCTTTGGAAGGAATGATTCGAAAGCTGAAACTCGTACTTTGGCCACCTCATGCGAAGAGCTGACTCACTGGAAAAGACTCTGATGCTGGGAGGGATTGGGGGCAGGAGGAGAAGGGGACGACAAAGGATGAGATGGCTGGATGGCATCACTGACTCGATGGACGTGAGTCTGAGTGAACTCCGAGAGATGGTGATGGACAGGGAGGCCTGGCATGCTGCTATTCATGGGGTCGCAAAGAGTCGGACACAACTCAGCAACTGAACTGAACTGAATTCAACTGTGGTGCTGGAGAAGACTCTTTAGAGTCCCTTGGACAACAAGGAGATCAAACCAGTCCATCCTAAAGGAAATCAATCCTAAGTATTCACTAGAAGGACTGATGCTGAAGCTCCAATTCTTTGGCCTCCTAATGCAAAGAGATGGCTCATTGGAAAAGACCCTGATGCTGAGAAAGACTGAGGGCAGGAGGAGAAGGGGATGACAGAGGATAAGATGGCTAGATGGCATCACCGACTCAATGAGTTTGAGCCAGCTCCAGGAGATAGTGAAGGACAGGGAAGCCTGGCGTGCTGCAGTTCATGGAATCACACAACTTAGCGACTGAACAGCAACAATACAGGAACTCAAGCAATTCAGCTTCAGAGTCTGCACATTTAGTGTCCACCCACACCAGTGGTTCTCAAAAGACAGCCACCAGCCCAGAAACATCAGCGTCATCTGTGAATTTGGCAGAAGCACTAATTCTTGACCCCAGTCCAGGCCGCAGAATCAGAAGCTCTGGGGCTGGGACCAAGCGCTCTCTCTGAACAAGTCTTCTGGGTGATTTTGATGCAAATCAGCATACAAGAATCACTGCTCCATAACTCTGAGGTGCTATGATGGTGGAAGTCAGGGAGCAGGAAGTCTGAGGCTGGGGCATCATCAAAGTCATCTCTTCTAGATGAACTGAGGGTTTCTTAAACCTTAACAAGAAAATTTGTACAAGTAATCAACTTTGCAGGCTAGTTAATTTTGTTGTTGTTGTTGCCGTGCTCAGTCATGTCTGACGCTTTGAGATCCCATGGACTGTAGCCTGCTAGGCTCTTCTGTCCATGGGATTCTCCAGGCTAGAATACTGGAGTGGGTTGCCATTTCTTCCTCCAGGGGATCTTTCTGAACCAGGGATTGAACCCACATCTCTTGCATCTCCTGCATTGGCAAGAGAATTCTTTACCACTGTGCCACCTGGTTACTTTTAGAGAGATCAGGTTCTTTTATCATAGCACCTCAGTGAATGAAGAAAAGAAAAAACTCCATTTTTTCCCTTAAAAATATCATCTGTAACCACTTTTTCCAGGTTGAGGTATCCTCAGGACTTATCTCTAAGTTTCCAGAGTGCTCTCCAGGGATTTAGCAGCAGGAGTCTGATTAGACTCTGCAGGAGAGGTCCAGCCGGGGCCAGATGATGCTCTGAAGTCTTCACCTCTCATGGACCGTCTCCCATTCTCAGACACAGCACCCAATGGTCTGAAAGTGATGGAAAGCATTTGACAACCCTTGTATTTCTGTTTGGGCCCAATGTTGTTGATTCATTGGCTCCTTTTCTAAGAAGCATACCAGATTGTCAGCTTGCTTTCTTTAAAAAAAAAAAAATGTCCAGGGTAAGATATTCAAATCGCTGAGCCAATGGTATCATGGGAAGCCATTATAAAACCCTCTCCAAGTTAAGTCTGCATGCCTCAAAGAGCAAAAAATTAATATACTGTCATTACACAGTTGAGAGGGGAAATTAATTTATACAGAAACCTTTGAGAAGGCATGTTCATACTGCCTGGATACGGCTCCAAATGGGAGCATTATCTGCCTTCCCAAAATAATACACCATATGCCCTAATCTGGCAGACACAAAGATAATTGCATGACTCTGGCAGAGCCAATATGCTTGCTAATAAATGGAAAAATGAGGACAATGCAAATCAAAGCGAAGTTCAATGGTTATTCAGAACACTGGGGAGGAAGCTACCTGCTACAATTAAACATGGTGACAGGCAGAAAATGGGTCTCTTGCATAGATTAAAGGAGCCCAAACTGCTGGGAGGAGACCCATTTCTATCAGGAATATTAACAGAGGAAGTGGGGTTGTTTGTGAGCACCTGTCGTAGGATTCCAAGTCACCTGGTAATTTCCCTTCTCTTGGTCCACTCTTAAGAGACGCAATGGAAGTTTTAGCAAAACCGAAGTTCAAAGACCAAATTCTGCACAACGACCTGCAAATTTAAAGCAAAGGGAATGGAAGGCAAAAAGGTGGTGCAGAGATTGGGTTTGCATGAATACAGATGACGTGAACCCAAACCATGGAGAGCTCTAGTCCACAGCAAAGAAATCTGACATCATAGGCATGCTCTTTAGAACGCTCTCCCTTTCAGGTAAGCGATCTTTTATTCTTCATCATATTCTTGAAAAACTGCTTGGAATCCTCGCATCTAAGCTCTGGATTCTGCATGCGTGCGTGCTCGATCGTGTCCGACTCTTTGCAACCTCATGGACTGTAGGCCATCAGGACATGCACTGAAATGTGCTAAGTAACTGAAATTATCAAGCTTGACTCCACATGGCTACGAATGAAAGATATAGAGACAAAACAACAAAAAAGTGTTTCCTTTACCTTGAAAAATATCCAGCTTTGCTGAGAAAATGCTTTTCCTACCACTTTTCTCTTTATCTTGCCCTCCAGTAAGCCCTTGGTCATAGACACAGCAAGCCTTCCTATCTCTGCTTTTTTTTTTAAGTGAACAATAGCCTTTTTTTATTTCAATATTTATTTATTTGGCTTCACAAGGTCTTTGGTGTGGTGCACAGGATATTTAGTTGCAACATGCGGGATCTAGTTTCCTGACCAGGGATGGAACCCAGGCCCCCTGCATTGGGAGTGTGGAGTCTCAGCCACTGGACCACCAAGGAAGTCCCTTATCTTTGGAATAGAAGGAAAAACACTGCTCTGGTGATGAAAGAAGCATTGATGTGAGAGACTGTGATTGAACACATTTAGCATCTGATGCACTGCTATGTACAAGAACCAACCAGAATCATAAAACACAACTAGGGTGAGATGTGGGGATGTGGTAAGCCCTGGACAAGGGGCTTCACCTTAGAAGCCCCTCTCATCAACAACAGGAACAGAAAAATCAGACACTGGGACTCTGAGCCCTTGGAGAAGGAGTCCCGCCTTGAATGCTAGCAAAACAGTCCCACGAGTGTCTCTTGCCAATTAGATTCCAGGAGAATGACAGTGACAAATGTGGGGGTGCCTGTGGGTTTGCGCTCTGTCAGTACACATACCTTTACAAGGGAACCTGTATTGTACAGAGGAAGGCAGCAGTGATGAAATATTTACATATTTAGAAATATCTAGACATTAACAAGCTTGTCAGCTTCCTTCCATGCATTCTAAAGAGCTGTCCAGGAAAGAAAGAAGAGAGAGATATGGCCTTGATAGAGGAGTGACCTCAGGTTTAGCAAGATCTATCCTCCAGGATGGTACCCACCATGGTCACTGATTACTGCAAGCCCAGAAATATACCTAATACAACATCTCCTAAAGCATCTTCCACACCATTTCTGAGAGGTGAATGGGAGGTGGGGGAGGGGAGCCTCCTTTTCATCCAAACTTGGGAAATGTTTTATTCTTAGAAACTTACTATATCCACTGGGCTAGCAAAGGCTCTGAAAATTCCTGCAGTAAAGAAAGCTGCTTAGTGCTGTTTAACCCAACATTTCCCTGATGTCTTGGGTCCTGAGGTTTCTTCTCTTCACTGATGCCTATGTCTCATACAGTCCAAATTATCCTTCACCACACTGTGTTACATGCTAGAAGTTAACCAGAAAATTTTTCATTTGCTTACTAAGTAATGTCAAACAATACTGTGTTTCTTTTCCAATAATCTAGACTAAGACAAATTTATTTTTTTAATATAAGCAGGGAAAAAAAAGGGGGAACAGGATTGGAGAGCCTCTGAGGTTCTGTTTGATTTAAATCTTTATTATTCTTGTGTCTGAGGCCAAGGTCAGACTTGCTTTTCTTTCTAGACAGACATAAAAGGCACACCCACCGTTTGGATCATCTTCTGATACTAAAACAGCTCTAGAAAGAATGGGGATATATCACAGGGGGATTTCTGAGAAGTGACTGGGGTTTTTTTTGTTTGTTTTTTTTTTGTTTTTTTGGTCATCAAATCTTTTATTGACTTGAAAACTTTGAAAAAAAACCCCAATTAAGTTAGTACAGTTTATAGCAAGTCTTCTATGATATTGTTGATTGTATTGTATAGTACATTGTATTACTGAGGTATAGTAATACCTTTTTAGAGTTGTTTTGTTATGGTGTGTAGTTGATGTACAATATTATGTAAGTTGGGCTTCCCTGGTGGCTCAGATGGTAAAGAATCTGCCTGCAATGAAGAGGACCAGGGTTCGATCCCTGGGTTGTAAAGATCCCCTGGAGAAGGGAAAGGAAACCCATTCCAGTGTTTTGGGGGCTTTCCTGGTTATATAAGTTACAGGTGTACAATGTAATGATTCACAATTTTGGGAGAAGTGACTGATTTTGATTGGTTTCCAGTCCAACATATGTGCTTGCTATAGTTTGGGGCAAGATGCTTAAGTCTTTTGTAAAAAGGAGCCACTGAGTTGTTGCTTACCCAGATTCATTATCATTTAAAACAGATTCTGAACATGAAACCATCAAGATGAGTTCTCTTCCCTCCTCCCAGCCCCATGCAGGGCTGACTGACTTATTAGCAGCGTGGAGTGGCTGCTTTCGCCCGCCAGCTCCAGGTCTGCCACAAGCTAGGATGGGCCCTGTGTCCTTGCTTTGAATGCAGCCTGGTTCCTCTCAGTATTCATCAGCTACTGTCACAATGATGCCACATAACAAAGCACCCCAAACTCAGCAGCTACCACAGCAAACACATATTTTTGTCACCCTCAGTTCTTGGGGATGGCTCCTTTGGGTGCCTGGTTGGCTGGCCAAGCCCCAAGCTGTGTGTTGGGCTGCGGTCTGCTCCCCACATCTCTCTACCCCCAGCTGCAGGCTAAGGAGGCAGCAGAAGCCACGTATCCTCACCTCACAGCAGATCTGGGGGCAGAAGAGAGCCCAGCAACACTATCCACCCAAGGGCTCTGTCACACCCTACTGCTCGCATGCTGTTCTTGTTTAGTTGCTCAGTCATGTCTGACTGTTTGCAACCCCATGAACTGTAGCCCACCAGGCTCCTCTGTCCATGGAATTCTCCAGACAAGAATACTGGATTGCCATTTCCTTCTCCAGGAGATCTTCCCAACCCAGGGATCGAACCCGAGTCTCCTGCATTGGCAGGTGAATTCTTTACTGCTGAGGTACCTGGTAGGCCCACTGTTCATATGCTACAGGCCCAAAATGTTACGCAGCCAAGCCCATCCTCAACACGGTGGAAAGTGAGGACCCGGTGAGCGAACATCCACTGAGTAGGTTAAAGCATATCATGCATTTCTTGCCCTGCCTCTCCTGCTACACACTTTAAGGCACCCTCCTGCACAGCTTGTTGCCTGGCTTTCAGCAACTAAACGACTTTAACCACTCATATCCTCCCTGCTTTCTAACACTGAAACTGGATCAAGTAGGGGGAAGAACATAAGGAATCCTAAGTGGAATGAGGGCGAATAGAAGCCGTGCTATTAGGCTGACACGAGTAACATGGGGAAGCCCGTCTTACTGGTCAGAGGATCCTAGCACAGAAGACATTGACAGACGAGCCACGGGACTTCCCTGGTGGTCCAGTGGTTAACACTCTGTGCTTCCAGTGCAGAGGGCCTGAATTAGATTCCTGACTAGGGAACAAAGATCTCCCATGTCATGCAGTCAAAAAAATTTAATATAAATAAATAAAATTTGATCTTTAAAAGTATTTTTTTAATTAGAAAAGCAAAAATCAGATGAGCCACAACAGTCAGAAGTTGAATTGATAGGCTGCAGATCAGAGAGGCAAGGAGATTCAGCAGGTTCTTCTAGATGGTTTCCTCTTGGCCATCAGTCTTTTTCTCAGCTTGTGGGATCTTAGTTCCCCAATCAGAGATTAAATCCAGGCCCAGTGCGGTGAAAGCACAGAGTCCTAACCACTGAACCACCAGAAAATTGCCCATCAGTCTTAATTTGGATTGTCACAGGCCAAATTTGTGACTGTGACCCACTGCCCCAGGGCAGCAGGCTGGACATGGCCCCTCCAACAGCTCACTGGCCCCCAGACTACACAGCAGTTACGGGAAGTGGCTTTGGAGCCCTTGTTTCAGCCTCAGCGTAGCCTTCTCTGTGATTGGCAAACAGACCCCTACTACATCTGTCCTAATGATTTCCCTTTTCACCAAAGCCAGAGATTCCTAGATTTTGCTTCATGTTGGAATCACCTATAGATCTTTATTTCATTGAAGTATAGTTGATTTACAGTGTTGTATTCGTTCCTGGTGTACAGCAAAGTGATTCAGCTAAATATATATCTATATATTCTTTTTCATTATGTTTGATTACAGGATATTAAACATATTTCCCTCTGCTATACAGTAGGACATTGTTTATCCATTCTATCCATAACAGTTTGCTATTCTCAAACTCCCAACCCAACCCTTCCCCACTTTCCCTTGACAATCACAAGCCTATACCATCTAGAAATTTTTAAAAGTGGTTCCCACTTCCAGGGATTCTGGTCTAATTGCTCTAGGGCACAAACAGGGCACCAGAATTTTTTAAAGCTCCTTAGATGATTCTAATGAGCAGTTCAGCAAAGTTTATACCCACAGATCTAGCTGGTCAACTACACCAAGAGTTCATTTTGAATCTGCAACACTTCATTGGACAGACAGAAGATGGCCTTGTTCTGGCTTTGTACATGGTTACTAGAGAGACCCCATCGACTCTGCATAGGAAAATACAGGTCCATAATCCCTTATTCTGAAATCCCAAAGACTCAGAAAAGGTTAAAGATTTTTCCAAACTCAGTGGTAACAAAATCTGACCTGACTTGAACTCACTTGGTGGCAAGACTCAACTATTTATAGTCTTTATCCATCACACTTAACATGAATATTCATGCATTTTGCCAGGAAATATTAATGTGTTTAATTACGAGTGCTTTCCCAGACCCTGCTGGAGCTATTACATAATACAGAATATGTGTACCTTTCTCACTCTGAAAGGGTCAGAATTTGGAAAACAAATGTGTGGCCCCAAGGGTGTAGGCAAAAAGGAAGATGAACTCATAGAATTGTTTTATTTCTCCTTTGATGTATAAACATCAGGAAGGAGAAGGGAGATAGAAGAAAGTAAAATGGCCAGACAACACGGTGCTTGTGTGACTTACCGGCAAGTGTCCCATTTGGGTAGATTATTAGAGAAAAGGAGTAAACACAGCCCTTCAGTAAGACTCACAGCTTGACAAACAGATCGCATGCTGGATTTTGCCCTCTCTCACCTCCCTTGGCCAGATTCTTTCAAGCAGCGCACCAACCACACAACCATACAAGCGGCCTGGCCAAGCAATTTTGATAGCAGCTGGAACCTGAAGTACAGAAATGGGCAAAGCCTTTCCTAAGTGCAAGGATTCTTTTTTTAATTTAATGTGTATTTGTTATCGCTGTGCTGGGTCTTCGTTGCTGCTTGGGGGCTTTCTCTGGTTGCAGTGAGCAGGCTTCTCATTGCGGTGGCCTCTCTCACTCCAGAGCACGGCCTTTAGAGGGTGGGCTCTGTAGTTCGTCACATGGGCTTAGTTGCCCCTCAGCATGTGGATTCTTCCTGGACCAGGGATCGACCCTGTGTCCCCTGCATTGTCAGGCACATTCTTAACCCCTGGACCACCAAGGAAGCCCTAAGTATTTCTAGTATTCAATTTCAGTGTCTATTAATGAAATGAAAAGCTTTACGGTGAAGAGCATTGCAAGGCCTGCAATGGAGTGCATGGGGACTCCCCAGTGGTTCAGTGGCTAAAACTCCCAAGTTCTCAGCACAGGGGGACTGGATTGGATCCCTGGTCAGGAAACTAGACCCCACATGCTGTGACCAAGAGTTCACATGTCACAGCTAAAGATCCCACCTGCCGCAATTAAGACCCGTTGCAGCCAAATAAATAAATAAATATATATATTAAATACATATATATCTATTTTAAAAATATATATCTATATACACAGAGGGATAGAGAGAGCACATGCATGGGGCAGCATGGAAGGGCCAGAGTCCGTAAGATGCAGCACTGGGCTCTCCACAAACCACTGAACAGTGTCCAGAACATCGTATCCAAGCAACAAAGAGCAGTGCCAAGTGGGACTCCAACCTCTGTCCTAGCTACAGAATCATTTTAATGAGCACCTAATAGGTTGAATGTAACATGCACTATCTCAGATGAGCCTCACCCCAATTCAAGGGGAGGAAAGGAAGCTAGGAGTGATCAGGTCGTTTCTTCAAGTAAAAATAGTTAAAAAGTGACAGAGCCCATTGTTTGATCTAGATCTTTCTGATGCCAAAGCCAGTGTTCATCACCACCACTCTGTGCCTACCTCACCATGTCAGAGCACTGGGCATGGTGTCTGCATAAATGTGCTCAAAGGCTATGCTAGCAGAAGCAAAGACTGCTGCCCACGCAGCACTGCATGTGGGAGAATCTTGTTAAAACTATGCCTTAAAATTAAACCATAAGGACTTCCCTGGTGGTCCAGTGGTTACAAACTCTCACAATGCAGGGTGCAGGGGTTCAATCTCTGGTCAGGGAACTAAGATCCCACATGCTGTGGAGGACTAAGCTCATGAGCCACAACAACTGAGCCCACGTGCCACAACAACTGAGCCCACACACCACAACCAGAGAGTCCAGGCACTGCAACAGGAGACCCCATATCTGCAGCTAAGACCCAACGCAGCCAAATAAATAAATAAATAACACTGAAAGTCACTCAGTCCTGTCCAACTCTTTGTGACCCCATGGGCTATACAGTGGATGGAATTCTCCAGGCCAGAATACTGGAGTGGGTAGCCGTTCCCTTCCCCAGGGGATCTTCCCAACCCAGGGGTCAAACCCAGGTCTCCTACATTGCAGGCAGACTCTTTACCAGCTAAGCCAAGAATACTAGAAAGGGAAACCCAAGGGAATTGGATGAAAGCAGTCAAAAGGCACAAGCTTCCAGTTATAAATAAGTACTACAGTGGGTAGGCTATCCATTCTCCAAGGGACCTTCCTGACCCAGGAATCAAACCAGGGTCTCCTGCTTTGCAGGAGGATTTTTAACCAGCTGAGCTACTATAATAGACACTCTACCAGACTAACACAAGCGTGTGAAACACTTGAACAGTTTCTGTATACTAGCCGACCTCATTCACACTTATACAAACTGTACACAATACAAAGGTACCCACAATTTCAGCTGTAATTTAAAGAGAAACATTTTGTTTCAGGCATTTCATTTGTAGAAGACATTCAACTGAATATCTCCAGTAGTTCCCTAGAAACCAAATACACTCTCATGTAGGCAAAGCTGAAAAGATTCACAGCACTGCTTATCTGCAAAGGTGGTTTCCATTGCCTGTGCCCATGTGAATATCAACAGACCACCAGAAATTCATCCAATCAGGAACCGGTGACCAGCCACATGTGGTTCTGTTTGCATAAACTCCTGTCAGAACCCAGCAACCAAACTGCACTGGTGATGGATATGGCACTTAGTAAGCAACATAGTTAAATTGAAAATATAAATTTCTTGCTGTTTACGACTATAGCAGAGACCCCTGATAGTCTACTATGGCAACAGCTAACTATGCATCAAAAATATGTCCTCCCCAAAGGGACTTCTGCAGTGCTGCTTACGCTCTGCTTCTAAATCTGGAGCTGGTCATACAAGTGTATCAAGTTTGTGAAAATGCATTGGACTGGTGGTAACTAGACTCATCATGGTGAACATTTTGAGATGTATAGAAATACTGAATCACTATATTGTGTTCTAGGAACTAACATAATACTGTAGGTCAATTATGAGTCAAAACAAACAGACTCATAGAGAAAAAGATCAGATTTTTGGTTCCCAGAGTCAGCAGATAGAGGGCGGGGAATTGGATGAAAGCAGTCAAAAGGCACAAACTTCCAGTTATAAGATAAATAAGTACTAAGGATGCATTATGGCATCCAGTCCCATCACTTCATGGGAAATAGATGGGGAAACATTGGAAACAGTGTCAAACTTTATTTTGGGGGGCTCCAAAATCACTGCAGATGGTGACTGCAGCCATGAAATTAAAAGATGGTTACCCCTTCGAAGAAAAGTTATGACCAACCTAGACAGCATATTCAAAAGCAGAGACATTACTTTGCCAACTAAGGTCTGTCTAGTCAAGGCTATGGTTTTTCCTGTGGTCATGTATGGATGTGAGAGTTGGACTGTGAAGAAGGCTGAGTGCCGAAGAATTGATGCTTTTGAACTGTAGTGTTGGAGAAGACTCTTGAGAGTCCCTTGGACTGCAAGGAGATCCAACCAGTCCATTCTGAAGGAGATCAACCTTGGGATTTCTTTGGAAGGAATGATGCTAAAGCTGAAACTTCAGTACTTTGGCCACCTCATGTGAAGAGTTGACTCATTGGAAAAGACTCTGATGCTGGGAGGGATTGGAGGCAGGAGGAAAAGGGGACGACCGAGGATGAGATGTCTGGATAGCATCACTGACTCGATGGACGTGAGTCTGAGTGAACTCCGAGAGATGGTGATGGACAGGGAGGCCTGGTGTGCTGTGATTCATGGGGTCGCAAAGAGTCAGACACGACTGAGCGACTGAACTGAACCGAACTGAACTGAAGGATGCAATGTACAACATGATAAAGATGATCAACACTCTTTTATATTACATATGAAAGAAACATAAGAGAGGAAATCCTTGGAGTTCTCATGATGAGGAAAAAATATATTTTATTTCTTGGATGGTGTATTTGTATTACATGATAGATGTTCACTAAACTTATTGTGGTGATCATTTCATTACGTACATAAGACAAATCAGTATGTTGTGCACCTTAAACTTGTGTAGTTCTATATGTCAGTTATACTTTTAACAAATACAAGGAAAAAGAAGAAAATGCACTGGATTATACAATACATGCACTTTTCTGATGGTGTCCTACAGTAAAAAGGACCTAAAAAACAATTATCCAGGGAATTCTCTGGCAGTCCAGTGGCTAGAACCTCACACTTTCACTGCCAGGGGCCTGGGTTCAATCCCTGGTCAGGGAACTAAGATCCACAAGCCATGCGGCATGGCCAAAAAAGTAAAAATAATTTTAAAATAAATAAGAACAATTATCCAGTCTACACAGTATAGGCAAATAAAAAGAATACACTGAGGAAAGGTGTGTTCTTTTCCAGGTAAGTGTATTTAGTAGAAGCAGATGGCAAAGCAGAGACTACATTCCCCAGAACCACTTGTTTCTAGATGGAGCCATGTGACTCATTCTCACCAACTGAATGTGAACAGGGGTGATGGGTCATTTCTAGGCCTTAGTGGCCAAGTCATTGTGTACCTTCTCTACTCGCTCTTCTCATCTGCCTAATAAATGAGGATTCCAGTGCCCTATAGCATAACTGACTAACAGAATGGAATGCTGCCCACTGACCAGCAAAACCCACACTAGACTTTTAGTGACCTATAAATAACATTCTGTAGTGTTGAGCCATTGAAATTTTGGAATTTCCTTGTTAAAGCAGCTAGCATCACCCTAACTTGTATGTGTGTGCTTAGTTGCTCAGTTGTGTCCAGCTCTTTGTGACCCCCATGGACTGTGTTTCTCCATGGGGATTCTCCAGTTGAGAATACTGGAGTGGGTTGTCATGCCCTCCTCCAGGGGATCTTCCCAACCCAGGGATTAAACCCTGGTCTCCCACATTGCAGGTGGATTCTTTACTGTCTGAACCACCAGAGAACCCCTGACTTGTACAGGCACCCCAAATCTGTTCATTCTTGCTTTCTATAACTTCTCTATAGTCCTTTGCAAAATATAGAGAGGTTATAATATACAAAAACACCTGCTTCATTGATATGCTAAAGCATTCGACTGTGTGGATCACAACAAACTGTGGAAAATTCTTAAAGAGACAGGAATATCAGACCACCTTACCTGCCTCCTCCTGTGAAACCTTTATGCAGGTCAGCAAGCAACAGTGAGAACCAGACATGGAACAACAGACTGATTCCAAATTGGGAAAGGAGTACGTCAAGGTTGTATATTGTCACCCTGCTTATTTAACTTATGTGCAGACTACATCATGCAAAACGCTGGGCTGGATGAAGCACAAGCTGGAATCAAGATTGCCAGGAGAAATATCGAAACCTCAAATATGCAGATGACACCACCTTTATGGCAGAAAGTGAAGAGGAACTAAAGAGCCTCTTGATGAAGGTGAAAGAAGAGAGTGAAAAAGTTGACTTAAAGCTCAACATTCAAAAAACTAAGATTATGGCATCCGGTCCCATCACTTCATGGGAAATAGATGGGAAAACAATGAAAACAGTGACAGATTTTATTTTCTTGAGCTCAAAAAATCACTGCAGATGATGAGTGCAGCCATGAAATTAAAAGACACTTGCTCCTTGAAAGAAAAGCTGACCAACCTAAACAGCATATTAAAAAGCAGAGACATTACTTTGCCACAAAGGTCCGTCTAGTCAAGGCTATGGTTTTTCCAGTGATCATGTATGGATGTGAGAGTTGGACTGTGAAGAAGGCTGAGTGCCGAAGAATTGATGCTTTTGAACTGTGGTGTTGGAGAAGACTCTTGAGAGTCCCTTGGACAGCAAGGAGATCAAACCAGTCCATCCTAAAGGAAATCAATCCTAAATATTCATTGGAAGGAGTGATGCTGAAGCTTCAGCTCCAACACTTTGGCCACCTAATGTGAAGAGCCGATTCATTGGAAAAGACTCTGATGCTGGGAAAGATTGAAGGCAAGAGGAGAAGGGTTGACAGAGGACAAGACGGCTGGATGGCATCACTGACTCGATGGACGTGAGTCTGAGTGAACTCCAGGAGATGGTGATGGACAGGGAGGCCTGGTGTGCTGGGATTCATGGGGTCGCAAAGAGTCAGACACGACTGAGTGACTGAACTGAACTGAACTATTAATAGGATATGGCTACATGATTCAGTCCTGGTCAAGGAGATGTATATAAATGGAACTTGCCAGCTACTATCTCCTGGAAAACACTTTGTGTTCAGGTGCTCAGGCATGTCCAGTTCTTTGCAGCTCCATGGACTGTATAGCCTGCCAGGCTCGCTTTGTCCATGGACTTTTCCAAGCAAGAATACTGGAGCACATTACCATTTCCTACTCCAGGGGAACTTCCCAACCCAGAAATCAAACCATTATCTCTTGCATCTCCTGCATTGAAGACAGATTCTTTACCACTAGCACTACCCGAGAAGGCCAGGAAAGCACTTTTTACTTTTTATTGAAGTGTAGTTGATTTACAATGTTATGTTAATTTCTGCTGTATAGATAAGTAACTCATTTATATACATATATACATTATTTTATATTATTTTCCATTATAGTTTATTCTAGGAGATTGTATATAATTTCCTGAGCTATACAGTAAGACCTTATTGTTTATCCATTCTATATGTAACAGTTTGTATCTATTAACTCCAAACTCCCACCCGTCCCATGGCCCCCACCCCCTCATGGTAGCCATAAGTCTGTTCTCTATTCGTGATTCTGTTTCCATTTCATAGATAGGTTCATTTGTGCCATATTTTAGATTCCATGTGTAAATGATTGTCACATAGTACTCGTCTTTCTCTTTCTGATTTACTTCACTTAGTATAATCTCTTGTTGCCTCCATGTTGCTGCACATGACATTATTTCATTCTTTTTTATGACTAATATTCCATTGTGTATATGTTCTTGTTGTCATTCAGCAGCTCAGTCGTGTCTGACTCTTTGCTCCCCCTTGGACTGCAGCATGCCAGGCTCCCCTATCCTTCACCATCTCCCAGAGTTTGCTCAAACTCATGTCCATAGAGTTGGTATGTATGTGCCACATCTTGTTTATCTGTTCATCTGTTAGTGGACACTGAGGTGGTTTCATGTCTTGGCTATTGTGAATAGTGCTGCTGTGAACACAGGGGTGCCTGTATAGTTTTGAATTATGGTTTTTTCTAGATTATGTTAGTAGTGAGATTGCTGGGTCACGTGGTGATTCCATTTTTAATTTTCTGAGACCCTCCACACTGTTCTCCACAGTGGCTGAATCAGTTTACATTTCCAGCAGCAATGCAACACTCATTATCTGTAGTCTTTTAAAGGATGGCCATTCTGACCAGCATGAAGTGACACCTCATTATAGCTTTGAATTGCATTTCTCGAATAAGTAGCAAGTTTGAACATTTTTTCATGTGCCTACTGGCCTTCTGTATGTCTTTGGAGACACGTCTGTTGAAGTCTTCTGCCCATTTTTCTATTGGGCTGTTCAGGAAAGCCCTTTAAAAGATTCAGCTTTACCCTACGTGAAGCAGAGACATGTTTCATGAGCTGCAGCAGCCGCTTGGCACCCATGAGAGTGTGTTAAAGATGGTCATGAATTCCCTTTATGATAACCACCCAGTGAAGGAATTGAAAACTGCCACTACCCCAGAGATCCTTCATGTGTCCCTTCCTGATCACAACCCCTTCTCTTTCCCTGGAAGTAACCAGCATCCTGCTCAGTCTCTCTTACTCATGGCGTTCCCCAACCCCACAGACGTGCAGCACACCTGTGTTCAAACATTCCTCTTCAAAAAAGCATTCAGATAGAAAGAGTAGGGACTCAAGAGTCTTCGTGGCAATGACAGTGGTGTTCTCAGGTCTACACAGTCTCCCCTAATGATGAGCATCTTACTCACAAGCAAGACCCACATGCCCTGCAAGTTCCCTTTTCTGCCTGTGTCTTTTTCAGTCTGACTCCCCTTTGCCCTAAACATCTCAGCAGAGTAGACAGGTTTTTCTCCTGTGTCATATTCTTTCTTCTAACCCCAGCCTCAAGGCCAAGTCAAAATGGGGATAGATATTTCTTTCCTTACTCAATAAGAGAAACTCTAGGAAGACTAGCGTTTGCTATACTACAAAAAGAACTAAAGGAGCTTAGGAAAATCCCCCATCTTAACAATGTCTAATGCCCAAAACTACTGCTTGCCAAAGAAGTCAAGAACCTAACCTTTCCTGCCCGAACCACCAAGCCTCCAGACTGGTAGTTCAAGGAGAACTGAGTGGCTTAAAATAACAACCCTTTATTCTTCTCATGTGTCTGCAGGTCAGCTGGGCAGGTTCTTCTGATCTCAGCTAAGCTCACTCATGCACCTGCGGCCCAGCTCTGGATTGGCTGCTCGGCTCTGCTGATCTTAGTTGGACTCTCTCGTATGTGCCCAGGGGTCACCTGACTCTCAGCTGTTCTGCAAAGGCCTTGCTGACCCATACGTATCTTCCTCTGGCTCACTAGCCTGGCTGTCCTCTCCTGGCAGTCACAGAGGAATAGGGGAGAAAGCAGAAATGCACGAAGGATTTCTCAAGCCTCTGTTTGTAGCAAGTCTGCTAACATCCAAAGACCAGTAACAACACACAAAACCTACATTCAAGTGATAGGGAAATGGATGCCCTCTCTTTAGTGAGAGAGATCATGAGATCACAGAGCAAGGAGCTGGTGGCTGAGGCAAAGAATCTGCCTAAGCGTAGGAGACCTGGATACAATCCCTGTGTTGGGAAGATCCCCTAGAGAAAGAAATGGCAACCCACTCCAGTATTCTTGCCTGGAGAATTCCATGGACACAGGAGCCTGGTGGGTTACAGTCCATGGGGTTGCAAGGAGTCAGACATGAGTGAGTGGCTAACACTTCCAGGGCAAACAGGATGGACTAAGAGATGATCAAAGAGGATGTCCCTGCCAGCCCAGTGGTTAAGACTGCACTCCCAACACAAGGGGTACAAGCTCAATCCCTGGTCAGGGAGCCAAGATCACACATGCCACGTGGCACAGCCAACAAAGAAAAGAAAGAGAGGGTCAAAGGACTGGCTATCAAAGCAAGCGACCTGCCATGCCCACCAATCCCCATGTGCTGTTGAGTTAGGACAGTTCCTCAGCACTGCCAGGCTGCCCACAAGCTGGGGTTAAGAGGAAGGCCGTAGGCAGAGGGCTGCTGAAACGGAGAGCAGCCCAGGGTTGATGATGACTGGAATCGTGAGTGATAAAGGACAGGCGTGGGGCGCATCCATCGGTCCACAGTGTGGTGGGTGGCTCGTGATGGCACAGACCCATCAGATTCTCACTCAAAAATTAGTACTGGAGGCCCAGACAGATGGGACAGAAAAAGAACTTCACACAATTAGCCAGACAGAGTACCTAAGACTAGCTAGGTCTAGTTCTAAGCTACTCTATGTAGAAATGTGCAAGCCTCCTTGTATACCTAAGTGAATATCTGAGTGTACACTCACCAAAAAATGGGCCAATTTCTCTGTCTCTCCCTGTCTCCATGCCCCTTTGCAATGCAATTTTGTTAGTCTTTCAATCAAAGAGTACAGGAATTCCTCTTTATCCATGGTGGGTACATGCCAAGAAACCCCCATCAGTGGATATCTGAAGCCACAGGTAATACCAAACCTTTTTTTTAAAAAACTGCTTAGTCCTATGCTTCTATACCTGTGATAAATTTCACTTTATAAATTAGGCACATAAGAGAGTATTCAAATTGCCAGCGCCCCTAATCTTGCTCTTTGGCATCATGGTTCAGTAAGACAAGGGTTACTTGAACTCAAGCACTGTGGATACCAAGACAGTCAATCTGATCACTGAGACAGTCTGCTAAGTTACTAACAGGTGGGAGGCGATGGGTAAAGTGAAGATTCAAGTCTAGGGCAGGACAGGGCAGGACGGAGCAAGACAGTGCAAGATCTCATCGTGCTTCTCAGAATAACATGACTTATGATATAAATTTGCTTATTTCTGGCATTTTTCATTTCCTCTTTTCAGATCCCAGTTAATCACAAAAAACCACAAAAAGCAAAGCTATGGGTAAGAGGGGACTGTTTATACATCCATGTTCATACCTCCTGAATCTGGGCTCCTGTTGCCAGCTCCTGTGACAATCCAATGCAGTGGAAGTGACGGTGTGCTAATTTCAAGTCTGGGTCTCAAAGGATATACAATTTTTGTATCCTTGTTACTATCACAAAAAGAAGCCTGTTGGGGAATGGGAGAGCCCACTCAGAAGAGAACAGTCTTTCCAGCCAAAGTTATTCTAAACCCTTGAGCAGCAGCTGATCCTCAAAGCACAGAAGATCCGCAGAGCTGCTTGTCCAACCCCAGCTAATCATAAACACTGGGGAGCAAGCTCAACCCAGGCTGGAAAAACATTCTACGTGACTCTAAGGGTCTTTCTTCTTTGGTGTGCCAATATGGTGTATTATATCAATCGATTTTTGAATATTGAACCAGCCTTGCTATTCTCAGGATAAACCTCACTTGGTTGTGATGTATTATTCCTTTATCATATTGCAGAATTCAAGTTGCTAATATTTTGCTGAAGAATTTTGTATCATGAAGGTTCAGTTCAGTTCAGTCTCTCAGTCTTGTCTGACTCTGTGTGACCCCATGGACTGCAGCACACTGGGCTTCCCTGTCCATCACTGACTCCCAGAGTTTACCCAAACTCATGTCCATTGAGTTGGTGATGCCATCCAACCATCTCATCTTCTTTCATCCCCTTCTCCTCCCACCTTCAATCTTTCCCAGCATCAGGGTCTTTTCAAATGAGTCAGTTCTTCGCATTAGGTGGTCAAAATATTGGAGTTTCAGCTTCAGCATCAGTCCTTCCAAGGAATATTCAGGACTGATCTCCTTTAAGATAGACTGGTTTGATCTCCTTGCAGTCCAAAGGACTCTCAAGAATCTTCTCCAACACCACAATTCAAAAGCATCAGCTTTTTAACACTCAGCTTTCTTTATAGTCCAACTCACACATCCATACATGACTACTGGAAAAACCAGCTTTGACTAGATGGACCTTTGTTGACAAAGTAATGGCTCTGCTTTCTAATGTGCTGTCTAGGTTGGTCATAACTTTTCTTCTAAGGAACAGGCGCCTTTTAATTTCATGGCTGCAGTCACCATCTGCAGTGATTGAAGCCCAAAAATATAAAGTCTCTCACTGTCTACATTGTCTCCCCATCTATTTGCCAAGAAGTGATGGGACCAGATGCCATGATCTTCGTTTTCTGAATGTTGAGTTTGAAGCCAAATTTTTCGCTGTCCTCTTTCACTTTCTTCAAGAGGCGCTTTAGTTCCTCTTCACTTTCTGCCATAAGGGTGGCGTCATCTGCATATCTAAGGTTATTGATGATCTGTTGGATCATCCATTGGATTGTCAAGGTTATTGGTCTATTGTTGGGTTTTGGCCTTTTTCTTTCTTCGAAACTATACATTCTTTTTCTGCATAACTAATAATTAACAAAGATTATAACTGTATAGTATTGAGAAGCATAGAACACAATACATCCTTTGGAGTACAGGTGCCTACAGTATTGTGTTGGTCTCTGCTACACATGGTCTTTTTCTTTCTTTTACTCTCTGGTTTTTCTATCAAAGGAATGCTAGACTCATAAATGAGTTTGTAAGTATTCCCTTCTTGGGTATTTTCTGGTAGATATTTTGTAGAAATTGTGCTATGTCTTCATTAAATATTTGGCAGAATTTTCTAGTGGAGCCTTCTAGACCTGGAGTTGTCTTTTTTTGCAGATTTCTAAATATAAATGATGTTTCTTTGCTAGATATAAGGCTGGTCAGATGGTCTATTTTTTTCTTGAATAAATTTTGGTAATTTTTTTTTACTTTCAAGAAATTGGGCCATGCTATTTCTGTTATTGAATTTATGTTCATAGTTTTCTCTTTATTATCTTTTTAAATCATGCAGAGTCTATAGCGCTATCTCCCCTGTGTTATTTCTGATATTGGTAATTTGTGTCTTCTCTCTTTTTTTCTTCAAAGTATGGCTGTAGGTATACAAATTTTGTTGATCTTTTCAAAGAATCATCTTTTTGTTTCATTGATTTTTCTGTCTTTCTGATTTTATTTCATTGATTTCTGCTTTTGTCATTACTATTTCCTTCATTCTGCTTGTTTTGGATTTATTTTACTAGTTGTGTAAAGTGAAAGTTTAGATTATATATTTGAGGCTTTTCTTCTTTTTTGGTGTTTGCATTTAATAACACAATTTTCTCTAGATGCCGTTGTTGTTCATTTGCTAAGTCATGTCCCAGTCTTTGCAATCCCATGGACTGCAGCATGCCAGGCTTCCCTATCCTTCCTCATCTCCCAGAGTTTGCTCAGACTCATGTCCATTGAGTTGGTGATGCCATCCAGCCATCTCATTGTCTATTGCCTCCTTCTTCTCCTGCCCTCAATCTTTCCCAGCATCAGGGTCTTTTCTAATGTATTGGCTCTTCACACCAGGTGGCCAAAGTATTGGAGCTTCAGCTTCAGCATCAGTCCTTCTGATGAATATTCAGGGTTGATTTCCTACAGTCCAAGGGACTCTCAAGAGTCTCTTCCAACACCACGGTTCAAAAGCATCAATTTGGCACTCAGCTTTCTTTATGGTCCAACTCTTACATCTGTACATGACTACTGGAAAAACCATACCTTTAACTATATAGATCTTTGTCAGCAAAGTGATGTCTCTGCTTTGTAATATGTTGTTTTTCATCGCTTTTCTTCCAAGGAGTATGCATCTTTTAATTTCATGGCTGTAGTCACTGTCCAGAGTGATTTTGGAGCCCAAAATTGGGTGGGCCAAAAAGCATGTTCAGGTTTTTCCACAAGATGTTACAGAAAACCCCAAAAGAACGTTTGACCAATTCAATATTATATTTTTTTAATTTTATTTTTCGAAAGCTAGTACCAGTACCATTTTGTTTAGTATTGTAGGAAATTTTAGGTTACTTTTTAAAAACAAAAGCAAAGAAATTCAAAATTCCCAAAGTAACAAGGCAGGAGATAAGAATTCTATAATCCAGAAATGCTGGGTGAGCTTTCAGTCAGAGCAAGGAAGAGGTCACATCAGTAACTCACACAACAGATACTGAGAAAACCACAGGGTAGATTGGTATTGAAACTGGAGGTTAAGCTCTCCAGCCCAGTAAGGCAACAGATCCTTCAGCCTTGAGGGACCATTCGTCAGTGAATAGGTCTGAAAGAGAAGGGGCATGAGGGAGGGAAGATTGTGCCTAATTTAACATCAAGTTGCCTCTGGCGTTCAGTCTGGCACGTGGCTGAGGGTAGAGGACCCTCCTCCCTCCATGCCCCTCTGAGCCCCTGCCACCAGCAGAGCTGGAAGCCACAGATGTGTGCCACTCACTGCCCACACACCCCCCACTCCAGGTCAATGGCTGTTCATGTGGCAAAGGGCAGACTTTCTTGCTCCTCCATTCCACTACACGGGGAGGCTGACCCACAGAAAATAAAAGAGGTGGGCAGGACATCTATGAAAGCCCGACGACAGAAATGATATAAAATAAGTTGGCAAAGGATTGACATTTTTTTCCAGATGATGACCTCCAGTGGAAGTTCATCACAAGTATTTGGTATTTCATTGGATGCTTCCCTGAAGCACTGCCTGGTCTTCTCAGGGTGCAGCCAGGCAGGGACAAGAAAAAGATGCTCCTGCTTCTGCAGGGCATGGCCTCCTCCTAGGGCCCATCAGTTCAGTAAGCATTCTCAGCAGCCAGAGGCTAAACCAGACTCTCCTGGTGCAGACAGTTCTGTGTAAGCCCTCAGACCCATGTTGGCTGCAGGAGCTCCAGCCCTCCAGTCCACCTGCCCCTGTGAACAGCTCAGAGCTGGCTCCGGCTTTCCCAGCTAAGATCTCCCTGACACTGGGGTCCTCAAGGACAGGTATTAACTGTCATCCTCGAGAGGTGCAGAAATGCTCCCCATGGAATTTTTTTCCAGCAGTTGGTAGAAACCGGACACTCTTGAAGTTGATTGTCCTTCATTCTCCAGAGTTCTCAAGTGGCATGTCAGAGCAGAGGAATTTGCTCCCCAACCCGATGACCCTCTCAAACATGGACCAGGTCCCATCCCCAAGGTCCTAGCAGCAGATCTCCCACAATGAAAAGCTCTTGGGAAGAACTTGGGTCTCCACTTGAGCTCTTCCTAGGAGAAACCACTCAGCGTCCCTGCCACCCAGTGCATCAGGGTTATCACAGTCCAAGTACATTGACATCAAGTAAAAAGCATTGCATGACACATACATACACATATATCTCCAGAGTTCAAGTGCATATCCAGTTTTCTTTATAGGGACATAAATAAATCTCGTAGCGCTACAAAAATATGGAGTCGTCTGAGGTTTATAGTGGTCCCTGGTACTGTATGTAGGAGGGTATTAAATAAAACAGCTATTGATAATTAAAAGTGAATTAGTTCAATCAAGTTATAGTATCATCCTTCAGACTAAAGTGCTCTGATATAACTAATGTGATCCTGAGAAGGAATCCCACTGCCAATCATCTTGCCTCTTAACTTCGATATAATAAGAACAAACACAGAGAGAGTTCTGTTTAATAACTGCTCTTTACTCAAGCCCTGCCCACCCGCTTGGCCTGTGACATTCTCTCCCAAGGAGAGATGTCAGGGTTTGACAAGATTCTGCCTCAACTGGGACCAAAAAAAAAAAAAATGAGTAATATAGAAAACATTCTGATATTGAGTTACTAACAATGAAATTACCTGAAGAATCTGAGTTGTTTAGTTGCTAAGTCAAGTCCAGCTCTTTGCAACCCTGTGGACTGTAGGCCACCAGGCTCCTCTGTCCATGAGATTCTCTACACAAGAATACTGGAGTGGGTTGCCTTTTCCTTCTCCATATATTTTTATTTTCATTGAATATTCAAAATATTTTCTAATTTATCTTGATCTTTCGTTTCAGCGCATGCTGCTGCTGTTGCTAAGTCACTTCAGTTGTGTCCAACTCTGTGCAACCCCATAGATGGCAGCCCACCAGGCTCCCCTGTCCCTGGGATTCTCCAGGCAAGAACACTGGAGTGGGTTGCCATTTCTTTCTCCAATGCATGAAAGTGAAAAGTGGAAGTGAAGTCTCTCAGTCGTCTCTGACTCTTAGCGACCCCATAGACCATAGGTTTTTTAAAATTATTTATTTATTCTTAAATTTTATTGATTGATTGATTGATTGATTTTTGGCTGCACTGAATGCTCTTTTTTGCACAAGGGCTTTCTCTAGCTGCAGCCGGCAGGGGCTACTCTTCACTGAACTGTTCAGGCTTCTCATTGCAGTCTCTTCTATTTTGCAGAGCATGGGCTCTAGGTGGTCATGCTTCAGTATCTGCAGAAAGTATATGCTTATGATAATTTTTAAATATTTGGAGATATTTCAGAAACTTTTTGTTAGTGATTTGTAGTTTAATTCCAGTAAGGTCAAAGCTTATACTTGGAATAATTTCGATTCTTTAAAATTTGCTAAAGATTGTTTTATGATCCAGGATGTGGTCTATCATGATGCATGCTCCACATGCACCAAAAATGAATGAGTATTTTGCTACCATTGGGTCTTTATAAATGTCAGTTAGGACAAGCTGGTTGATGGTATTGTTTAAGTCTTCATCTACCATGGACAGAGGACCCTGGTGGGCCACAGTCCATGGGGTCACAAGAGCTGGACACGACTGAGTGACTAACACTTTCGCTTTCCTTACTCTTTCTGATTTACCGTCTACCTTTTTTCCATTCAGTTAGTGAGTGAGGAGTGTTGAAGTCTCCAGCTACAGTTGGACTTGTCTGTTTCCCCTTGCAGCTCCATCAGTGTTTGCCTCTCTTACCTACCCGTACTGTCCTTAGGCACGTACACATCAAGGACTGTGTCTTGCAGAACTGACCGCTTTACCATTGTGTTTTCCACAATAACCATCCTAGCTCTGAAGTCTGCTTTGTCCGAATTAGTGTAGCTACTCCAGCTTTCTTTAGCATTAACATGGTATAGTTTTCTCTCTCTCTATTTTCAATTTATCTGTGTCTTTATATTTAAAGTGCCTTCTTACAGACAAATAGAATTAACTTACAGATAAATTACAGTTCAGTCTTGTTTTTTTCTAGTTCAATCTGTCAGTCTCTGTCTTTTAATTGGTATATTTATTTAGACTATATACAGTGTAAATGATTATTAAAGTACTTGGATTCATAGCTACCATGTTGTAACCTTGTCACACATTAGTTTGCTACTGAATTTGTTACTTGTTTCTGTTTGTCTTTCTTTTGTGTTTCCCTGTTTTTTTTTTTGTTTTTTTTTTTTGCCTTCACTAGTTTTAACTGAGCATTTTGCATGATTCTCTTTTCTCTCCTCTCTTAGGATGTCAATGATGTTTCTTTTTAAAAAAATTTTGTGACTGACTTCAATTTTGCAATATACATTTACAACCAATCCAAGTTCACTTTCAAATAACACTGTATTGCTTCACAGGTAGTGAAGCAATTAATACACTGGCATATTCCTAACCCCTCCCTCCTAACACTGCTGCCATGCATTTCACTGATTTGTAACCATAATCATTCAGTATATTGCTGCTACTAGTATTTTGAATAAATGATTATCTACTAGATTAATTAAGAATAAGAAAAATAAAAGGTTTTATGTTCTCTTCATAATTTCCTCTTAACACTGTTTCTTTATGTGGAGCTGAGTTTCTGACTTACACCAGTTTCTTCTGTCTGAAGACCTCCTTTGAGAGGGTGGGCCGAATTGAGAGAGTAGCATGGAGACATATGCATTACTATATGTCGAGGAGATAGCCAGTGGAAATTTGCTGTATGACACAGGCAGCTCAAATCAGGTGCTCTGTGACAACCTAGAGGGATGGGATGGGGTGAGGGGTGGGAGGAAGCTTCAAGAGAAAGGGAGGAAAGTGAAAGTGCTAGTCGCTCAGTTGTATCCAGCTCTTTGGGATCCCATGGACTATAGTCTGCCAGGCTCCTCTGTCCATGGAATTCCCCAGGCAAGAACACTGGAGTGGGTAGCCAGTCCCTTCTCTAGGGAATCTTCCTGATCCAGGGATTGAACCCGTGTCTCCTGCATTGCAAGTGGATCCTTTACCATCTGAGCCGCCAGGGAAGCCCAAGAGGGAGACTATACATATCTGTGGCTGATTCATGTTGATGTACAGCAGAAACAACACATTATTGTAAAGCACTTATCCTCCAATTAAAAATGAATAAATTTTTGAAAATCAAGAGCTCCTTTTGACATTTCTTACAAGGCAGGTCTACTGATGACCAGTTCCTTCAGCTTTTGTTTGTCTGAAAACTCATTATTTCTCTTTGACTGTTCAATGATAATTTCACTAGATACAAAATTATAGGTGGAGAATACCTTCACTCCACTTTCTCTTGCTTGTGTTGTTTCCGAATAAATGTCTGATGTAACTCTTACACTAGTTCCTCTGCGGATAAGATGAGCTTTCTTTGGTTTCTTGCAAGATTTTCCCTTTGTCTTTGATTTTCTGCAGTTTGACAATGATATGCTTAGGTAGATTATTTAGTATTTATCCTTGTTAATGTTCTCCAAGCTTTCTAGATCTGTGATTCATGTCTTTTATTAATTTTGGAACATTCTCAGTCATTATTTTTCCTGGTTCTCTGTAATTTGACAATAATGTGCTTAGGTGTCATTTTTCATGCATTTCTTCTGCTGGTTCTGTAAGCCCCCTGGATTGTGGTATGATGACCAACATTACTGGGAGAAATTCAGACACTGTTATTTCAAATATTTCTTCTATTCAAATTTTTCTGTTTCCTTCTGATATTCTCACTTCATATATGTTGCCCCTTTTGTAATTGTCCCACAATGGGTGGATATTCTGCTCTACTTTTTTTCCTTCTTCATTCTCTCAGAAGTTTCTATTGCCATGTCTCCAAGCTCACAGATTTTTTTCCCTTGCCCAGATCCAGTTTGCTGACAAGCCCAATGAAAGTATTCTTCGTTTCTGTTATCATTGTTTTTATTTCTAGCATTTTGTTTTGATACTTTCTTAGCATTTCTTTTCCTCTGCTTACATTATCCACCCAAGCTTGTATATTGTACTCTTCCCACTAGTGTTGTTAACATATTTATTGTTGCTATTATAAACTTATGGTGTGATAATTCCAAAATCTCTGCTATCTCTGAATATGGCATGGATGTCTTCTCTGAATCTCCAGTGGTTTTTTTTTGGTGGGGCAGTTGGTGGGGAGGGGACGTTGGGAGCAGCTTCCTGATTTCTAAGCAGTACCAGCTTTCTTCTGTTGCTTCTCCAGCCATTCCAATGTTCTTACAACCAATTCTATTTATTAAATCTGTCTCTAGTTGGAATATTTTGAAAGGTCATATTAGACATTGAGTAAAATAGCCAGGTGGCACAGTAGGAAAGAATCCACCTGCAATGCAGGAGTTGCAGAAGACGTAGGTCGATCCCTGGGTCAGAAAGATCCCCTGGAGAAAGGAGATGGCAACCCAGTCCAGTATTCTTGCCTGGGAAATCCTATGGACAGAGAAGACTGGTGGGTTACAGTCCACGGGGCCACAAAGAGTCAGACATGACTCAGCAAGGGAGCACAACAATATCAGAATAGACGGAATAGGGCTCGCATATGAGGTTTCTGGGGCGCCATGCATGGACAGCCGGAAGAGCGCTCATTAATACCATTGTAGCAGAATCTATTCAGAAGTGTGTGCCTTGGGGGGCAGCAAAGACCTAAAGGTTGTCATGGACTACAAATGAGAAAAGGAGACAAAAATTTTAATTCATTAACTTATTTGTATTCTTATATTGCTCTTAACTGCTGTTTGCCTTAACGTGATATACACCACTGTTAAAATTAAATGTGGATTTTGTGCCATCTTATAAAAATTGTTGTAAATTGATGTTTTTAAATAGATGAGTGGATAAACTGTGGTACATCTGTACAATGTAATATTATCTGGCACTAGAAAGAAATGAGCTGTCACACCATGAAAAGGCATGGAAGAAACGTAAAAACATCTTACTAAGTGAGAGAAGCCAATCTGAAAAGGCAACATACTGTAGGAGCCAACCCTATGGCATTTTAGAAAAGGCAAAGCCCTGTAGAGAGTAAAAAGATTAGTGGTTGCTAGGGGCATGGAGGGAAGCAGAGATGGCTAGGCAGAGAACAGAGAATTTTTAGGACAGGGAAAATATTCAGTATAATATTATGATAATGGATATAGTTTACATTTCTCAAAACCCAGAGAACATCCAGCACAAAGAGAAAACCCGAATATAAACTAGAGTCTTCGGCAGTAGAGACGTGTCAATGATAGTTATCAGTTGTAACAGAGGACCACTCTTGCGGAGAATGTCAACAGTGGTGGGGGTGTGGGGGGATATGGGAGCTCTGTGCTGTCCACTGAAGTTTTGCTGTGAATCTAAAACTGCTCTTGAAAAAAGAATTAAGTGTATGTATATATATACACATATATACACTGCTGCTGCTGTTCAGTCACTCAATTGTGTCTGACTCTTTTGCAACCCCATGGGCTGTAGCCTGCCAGGATCCCTTTTCCACGGCATTCTCCAGGCAAGAATACTGAAGGGGGTTGCCATTTTCTTCTCCAGGGGATCTTACTGACCCAGGGATCGAACTTGCATCTCCTGCTTGACAGGCGGATTCTTTACCACCAGCCACCTAGGAAGGTATATATATACACATACACAAACACAATGATTACACTTAGAGGAATATCATACAACATATACTTAATTTAGTGATAGAGGCATTGGCTTATTAATCCATGTAACAAGAAGAAAACAAACTTTCTTACGAATTTCCTCCTTTCCTACATTCCTATGAAAATCAAAACGTTAAAACATTATTAGATCAGAAATAAAAAACATTGGTTGCATTATACAGGAACTAGAACTCTTCCTTAGGCAGGTTTTTAAATCTTCTGTTTTGTAGAAATTAATCCTTCCAGAAACATCACAGAACCTGCAAGCCTAACTTCATGTTTCTGTAAAGAGGAGGAGAAAAGGGATCCTAGACCAACATGCACATGTCTTGGAATGCACGCTTGCAAACACAATGACATTTGCTTCATGCTAAAGCAAGATCACAGGGACATTCCGAGGTGAAACTAAATGAGGGGACGGTAGCAACATGCTCGAAGGGCTTCTTATCTGTGCCAGTCTTGAGAAGTACATTACACTCCAAAGGAAGAGATAATAGTACAGCTGAACGACAGTCTATTTATTATTACAAGAAAAATGAGTTGCTTTAATACCATGCAACTACATTTGATAACTGTTCTTTCAGTCAACAAACAAAAACAAAACTTTTTTGTTTTTACCGTCCAACCTTTCTCCACTGTGTGTGGCCCATGCTTCCGTCACAGGTAACAGCTGTAAGCCACAGAGGCCAGACTCAGGTTGAATAAGAAACAAGAATGTTCAAAGGATGTCACAAATCCTTTGGAGGACTAGAGATCCAGGTTAAACATGAGCTCCCAGAAATAGTCCTCAAATCCACACTGCAGAAGTAGTCTGACTAGGAAACAGTTACCACCACCTCTGCCAACAGGCAGCAGTTATGGAGTTTGAACCACTGCTGTATCCATGCCAGGAATTCTGCCTCACAGCCTCAACCTCCAAAGAAAGAGAGCGAGTCCACCATCTGTATTACTTCGCTGGTTCTCTAGAGAAAATGAACAATAGGAGCTACATACAGTTGACTGTTGAACAACATGGGTTTGAACTGCATGGGTACGTTTCTATGCAGATTCTTTTCCAGCAAATAAACACCACAGGACTACATGATCTGTTGTTGTTGCTCATGGATTTTTGACTGAACAGGGGGTTGGTGCCCCTAACCTCCAGCGTGTTCAGGGTCAACTATATACACAAAAGAGAAATTTTTTTTAAGAAATTGGCTCATGTGGTTACGGAATCTCGGTTAGGTTCACAGTCTGATTGAGTAAGCTGGTAAGGCAGAGTTGTAGTTCAAGTCCAGAGGCAGTCTGCTGGTAAAATTCCCTCTTGCTTGAAGGAAGTCAGTTCTATTCAGGCCTTCAAGTAATTGGATGAGGCTCACCCACATTTGGGCTTTCCCAGCGGCTCAGCGGTAAAGAATATGTCTGCAGTACAGGAGACACAGGTTCGATCCCTGGGGCGGCAAGACCCGCTGGAAGAGGGTATGACAACCCAACTCCAGCATTCTTGCCTGGAGAATCCCCATGGATTCAGAGGCTGGTGGGCTACACTCCATAGGGTCTCAAAGAGTTGGACACAACTAAAGCAATTTAGCACACACCCACACTGGGGAAGGAAATCTGCTTTATTCAATCCATTGATTTAAATCTTAATTTCATCCAAACACACCCTCACAGAAATCTAGAATGACCAAATATGTGGGTACCGTGGACCCACCTAGTTGACACATAAAAATTAACCATCACACCCCCCCCAGCCCTCTGCTGTCACCAGCTTTTCGAGTCAAAGTTTGGCAAAGACATGTTTGATTTACAGAGTGAACCAGTAGGAGCCCAGGCAGGGAAGAGATGGCACAGAGAGAAGGATAATTGCGGAATGCTTATTAAGAGGACTGTTCACAGTGATGTGGGGATGGATGGCGACACACGCAAAGATTATAGTTGATTTACAATGTAGTGTTTGTCTCAGGTACACAGCAAAGTGGTTCATGTATATATGTATACATATGTATATATTCATTTTTTCAGATTCTTTTCCCATATAAGTTATAACAAAATACTGAGTAGAATTCCCTGTACTGTACAGGAGGTCTTTGTTGGTTATCTATCATATATAGTAGTATGTGTGTATTAATCCTAAGCTCCTGATTTACTCCTTCCCACAGCGTTCCCCCTTGGGTAAGCATAAGTTTGTTTTCAGCAACTGTAAGTCTGTTTCTGTTCAGTAAGTATATTCACTTGTATCATTTTTTAAAGTTAGATTCTACATACAAGTGATATCATATGATACTTGTCTTTCTCTGAATGACTTGCTTTGCTTAGTGTGGTCATTTCTAGATCCATCCATGTTGCTGCAAACGCCATTCTTTCTTTCTTTTTGTGGCTGAGTAATATTCCATTGTGTATGTATACCACATCGTATTTATCCATTCCTCTGCTGATGGACATTTAGGTTGTCTCTGTGTCTTGCCTATTGTAATTCATGCTGTAATGAAAGGTACATGTATCTTTTCTAATTATGGTTTCCTCCAGATGTATGCTCAGGAGTGGGATTGCTATATATGGTAGTTTTATTTTTAATTTTTAAGGAAGCTCCATACTGTTCTCCATAGTGGCTGTACCAACTTACATTTCCACCGACAGTGTAGGAGGGTTCCTTTTTCTCCACACCCTCTCCAGCATTTATTGTTTGTAGACTTTTTGATGATGGTCATCCTGACTGGTGTGAAGTAATACCTCATTCTGGTTTCGATTTGCATTTCTCTGATAATTAATGGTCTTGAGATCATTTCATGTGTCTTTTGGTCACCTGTATATCTTCTTTGAAGAAATGTTTATTTAGAACTTCTGTGCCTTTTCTGATTAGATATTTTTTTGACATAGCACTGCATGAGTTGTTTGTATATTTTGGAGATTCATCCCTTGTCAGCTGCTTCATTTGCAAGTATTTTCTCTGATTCTGTGAGCTGTTGTTTTGTTTTGTTTCAGTGTTTGGGGGAAATTTACCGAGAGAAGCTTTCAGGTGCCAAAAGGATGCTGAGCTTTTCTCCATCACTAGCAGGTGTCACGGCTGGTGCTTTCTCATGAGAACTAGCTGGGAGGCCAGACTGCAGTGGCCACAATAGCCACAAGCGGCAATAACAATTATCAGTCATCCCACAAGATGCTGACTTTCTATCCACCATATTCACACACCTGGTTTCGGTATGAAGTTTCTCATCTGTGTTCTCCACCAGGTTGGCAAGGTCATCAGTGATCTCTCTGACACTGTCTCATCCCTACTGTGTTCCTGGTACAGGGAGGACAGTGAGCACACTTTATGGAACAGATGGAACTGAGGGAGTCTGGACCCCACTGCTCTCTCCTTCCACTCTCCAGTCTCCTGCTATTGACTAAAGTCAACCAGAAGCCAGAGACAAGGAAATCATGTAAGTCCTCGCAGGTCTCTTGGGAGACAGAGCATGTAGAGAAGGGCAGAAAGCAGATCCAGAGAACCAAATGAAAGAGACCCATCACCCTGAGCCTAGGTCGCTGGCCTAGACACCAGCTGTAAGTCTAGGAAGGTGAGGGCCGAGTGTGTCAGACCTGCCTCCTACATTCAGGAAGTAGGATTTGTGGATGAGGGAAATTTCCAAAATAGAAGAAAGTTGTCCCCACGATGCTGGGTGGACACACCAAAGAAAGAAAAAAACAATTTAAACTCCATCATTTGGGTACCTCCCCAAGGATCATAGACACCTCCACACAGTAGCCACTGCTGCAGACCACAGTCTCCAACCTCACAGAAGCTGAAGACAACAAGGACCTCCTCACACACAGGACTTTATCTCCTCTTCCACAACATCTTGTCCTGCAACTCCAAATCGTCCATCTCTTCAATCAAGCCTTCGTTTTCCCTTGAGGACAATCAGACACTTCTAATGTCATTTGAGAAAAAGAAACAAAAGACAAACATGCCTTTAACAAAACAAAGGAAAAAAAAAAAACTTCACTTCAGCAAGGACCCCCTGAATATGTAATTTAGTACACAGGTCTCCAATTTAATCTTAGAAATACTCAACTCAGTGCTAAAGGATGTTGGCCTGAATTGAGGGGAGCCTCAAAAGGTCATTTAGCAGCCTTCTGCCACCCTCCCAACAGCTTAGACAGTGAGTTACCGGTGTGGGGTTTGGGGTCAATGGAAACTGGTATCAGCCCTCCCTCCAGGTGTCTTCTTAAAAACACACATCTATGCAAATATAAGCTCAAAGTCCAAAGCCAGAAGCTGTACTTGTAAAAACAGACCACAGTCAAAGTTGCAAGCTGGCCATAAAGGCAAGCCGGCCTTGCCACAGTGAATCACAGGGCCTGTGCTGAACTTCATGTTGTTTTTTAGGTGCCAACATTTAAGAAGCGTAAACTTCAAAACCCACATCCAGATTGCCAACTTCTCCTAAAATTTAGGTTGCTCTAGGAAACTACACCCATATTCTAATGTGGCAGCACTCAGAGGGAGCCGGAAATGACTGACTCCTTTGCAGGATGCAAGCTCTTCAGGCCTCCAGGGTTTTGTCCCCAAGAAACTGGGGCTGACCATGAGTGACTGTATTTCTAATCGTGCTTTTGTTTTGTTTATAATCGAGTTAGAAAAACATTTCTCTATCAAAACGTGGGGAAGGGACTTCCCTGGTGATCGAGTGGCTAAGACTTCCTGCTACCAAGGTGAGGGGCCTAGGTTCAGTCCATGGTCAGGGAGCTGGATCCCACATGCTGCAAGTAAAGATCCCATGTGCCACAGCTAAGACCTGGTGCAGCCAAATAAATAAATACTTTTTTTGAAAAAGTGGGGATATTAGAGACAGACTAAGAGAACCACATGTTTCGAGAAGAAGGGCCGGTAGCCTGTTTCTGGGCCCAAATGACCCAGCCTGTCTTGCTTTATGCTTTGTGCACAGTCCCGAGTGACACGTGGGATTCTGAGACCTGGTTTGACCCCAGGCGACTCCTTTAGACCCACCTTAGCCTCTCGGTTCCTTATTTGCTTTAACTGCCTTTTCAAACCCTAAACCTATAGGCCAACCTCATTTTATTGCACTTTGCTTTATTATACTTCATAGATTCTGCATTCTTTTTTTTTTTTACAGGGCCTGTGCTGAACTTCATGTTGTTTTTTAGGTGCCAACATTTAAGAAGCGTAAACTTCAAAACCCACATCCAGATTGCCAACTTCTCCTAAAATTTAGGTTGCTCTAGGAAACTACACCCATATTCTAATGTGGCAGCACTCAGAGGGAGCCGGAAATGACTGACTCCTTTGCAGGATGCAAGCTCTTCAGGCCTCCAGGGTTTTGTCCCCAAGAAACTGGGGCTGACCATGAGTGACTGTATTTCTAATCGTGCTTTTGTTTTGTTTATAATCGAGTTAGAAAAACATTTCTCTATCAAAACGTGGGGAAGGGACTTCCCTGGTGATCGAGTGGCTAAGACTTCCTGCTCCCAAGGTGAGGGGCCTAGGTTCAGTCCATGGTCAGGGAGCTGGATCCCACATGCTGCAAGTAAAGATCCCATGTGCCACAGCTAAGACCTGGTGCAGCCAAATAAATAAATACTTTTTTTGAAAAAGTGGGGATATTAGAGACAGACTAAGAGAACCACATGTTTCGAGAAGAAGGGCCGGTAGCCTGTTTCTGGGCCCAAATGACCCAGCCTGTCTTGCTTTATGCTTTGTGCACAGTCCCGAGTGACACGTGGGATTCTGAGACCTGGTTTGACCCCAGGCGACTCCTTTAGACCCACCTTAGCCTCTCGGTTCCTTATTTGCTTTAACTGCCTTTTCAAACCCTAAACCTATAGGCCAACCTCATTTTATTGCACTTTGCTTTATTATACTTCATAGATTCTGCATTCTTTTTTTTTTTTTAAACAAACTGCAAGTTCGTGGCAACCCTGAATCCAGCAAAGTTATTGACACAATTTTTCCAGCAGCCTCTGCTTGCCTCATGTCTCAATGTCACATTTTTGTAACTCTCGCAATATTTCAAGCTTTTACATTATTATTTTCATCTTTGTTATGGTGATCTGTGATCTTTGATGCTACTGTTGCAAAACAACTATGACTCATTGAAGGTACAAATAATGGTTAACATTTCTTGAGCAGTAGGTGCTTTTTTTTTTTTAAGGCCACACTGTGCAGCATGTGGGATCTTAATGTGCTGACTAGGGACCAAACCTCTGCCTCTGTGTTGGGAGCACAGAGTCTTAACCAGTGGACCACCAGGGAAGTCCCTGCTGCTGCTGCTGCTAAGTCGCTTCAGTCATGCCCAACTCTGTGCTACCCAATAGACAGCAGCCCATGAGGCTCCCCCGTCCCGGGGCTTCTCCAGGCAAGAACACTGGAGTGGGTTGCCATTTCCTTCTCCCTAGCAGTAGGTATATTTTAATCAAGGTATGTGTGTTTTTTTTTTTTACAGAATGCTGTTGCACACTTAACAACTACTGTTCAATATAACATAACTTTTGTATGCGCTGGGAAACCAAAAAAAATTGTGTGACTTACTTTATGTGATGTTAGTTTTATTGTGATATCTGGAACCAAGACTGCACTATCTCCAAGGTGTGGCTATAATTTTTTAACTCCGAAGTGCTCTCTGCCCCATGTAAATGTGGAGCTGCTTGATTTCTTATATATTCAATCACTCAGCATGCATCCAACAAATAATAATAGAGTGCTTGCAGGCAAGGCACCAGAGACAGAACAAGGCAGGCATGATCTTGGCCCTGGTGGAGCAATCACTCTGACCAGCTCTTTTCCAGAAACTTCCTACAGTATATTACCATGGGGAAACCTCATTTTTTGGTGAGCAGTTTCACAGCTTTTTCCTGAGCCTGTCCACTGACCCGTGAAAGTATCCTTGCAAACAGTAACAGGGGTTACTTTCTATGAGCAAAAACCAAAGAACTTGTTCAGTTTCTCAGTCATGTCTGACTCTGTGACCCCATGGACTGCAGCACGCCAGGCTTCCCTGTCCCTTACTATCTCCTGGAGTTCTCCCAAGTCCATGTCCACTGAGTCGGTGATGCCATCCACCATCTCATCCTCTGTCATCCCCTTCTCCTTCTGCCTTCAATCTTTCCCAGCATCAGGGTCTTTTCCAATAAGTTGGCTTTCCACATCAGGTGGCCAAAATATTGAAGCTTCACTGCCTTGTCATGGCGAAGGGGCTTGCATAATTCAATGAAGCTATGAGCCATGTCGTACAGGGCCATGCGGGACAGACAGATCATAGTGGAGAGTTCTGGCAAAATGTGGTCTACAGGAAGAGGGAATGACAAACCACTCCAGTGTTCTTGCCATGGGAGCCCCATGAATCTGTAAAAATGTAGAAAGAAGGAGACAGCTGGGCAGAAATCATTTTCACTGATTACCAGGGTCATTCACGATAGACCACCCCAAGGTGCAGTGGCTTATTTCTTGTACCTGCTGCTAGCTATCTTGGATCAGCCACAGTGCTCTGCCAGTTGGTAGTACAGCCCCTGGCACCCAGGCCAGCTGGTAGCAGGAAGAAAGCTGAATGGTATCCCTGAGATCTTCTGCTTGGGGTCTTACCTCATGGTTTGCTGGCTAAAGCAAGCCTCATGGCCACACTTGAGTTCTCCAGGGCAAGGAGGTACAGTCCTCCATCCAGCAGGAAGGGGAAAACATGAAAAGATGTTTGATATTGTGAACAATAATATGGTCGACCACAATGAGTGTTATAATGCGTGTCATCTGGTTCCTTGAGACCAAAATAGTTTGGCATTAAAATCATATTCATCAAAAAATGACAGTCTCTATGGGATTTCCAGTGGTTAAGAATCTGTCTTGCAATACAGAGGGTGTGGGTTTGATCCCTACTTGGGGAACTAAGATCCCACATGCAGTGGAGCAACTAAGCCTGCACGGCACAACTAGAGAAGCCTGTGAGCCTCAAGGAAGAACCCGTGTGCCAAAACCAAGACCCAGAACAGCAGAAAGATTGAGCCTGCAGTGAAAAAGCCAAATAGAATACCGAAGGGAGAAAACGGGGAGCCAAGGCAGCTTCATCCTGTGCTCCTCGCTGCTACAGCCCCAGCCCCATTTCCCTGCAAAGCAGAGAGACGCCCACACCAGGTACCCCACCCCGCTTCACCCTACCCCAGGGTGAAGTTTCCCTGCCTACTCATTATGGCCAAGTGACTGAAACAGGAAGCCGAGAAAATTGTTTTGGGAGAATATTAAATAACTTCCTGACTAAATTGATTGATGAATAATAACTTCTAAAATTAGCCCTGCATTTCATTACTTAATGTCTGAAATGAAATCCACTCAGCTTACCTGAAATTCTGAGAAATGCAAATGTTGAACAAATGCCCTTAATTCACTTAAGTGCCTCAAATCATCTTCCTCTGCAGTTGTCTTCCGGGAGTTCCCTGGGGTGGTGGTGGGTAGGGGGGATGGTGCTCAATCTCATCTGTACAGCCCAAATTTCCTCCATAGTTTCCAAGAGCACGTACATGTTTACAGTCTTCATCATCAGAAAGGAATTAGTTCTTTAGATAAAGACTGGGAATCAAAAACTATAATTACTTGCCACCCATGCTAAGTCTTACCTTTCTCTCCAAAAATTCACCAGTAGAAATTGTCAAAAAGAGCAGGCAGCTATGTGATTCTAAAGGCCTGGGGTAGGATGCAGGGCCTTGCAGGAAGCAAGGGAAGGCTCTCATTTCCAGAGTGGAAGACGTTTCATCCCAACAGTGGTGAGGAGGTTGAAGGAATCCAGAGATCTATCTACAAAGCATCTGTGAGTTCCCGTTTATTTTATTCATTTGCTTTTAGCCCCAAAGAGGCAGAAACTGAAGTTCCCCGAAATTATTCCGCTGTATACCACAAAATGTTAATTCCATGGAAAAACATGATTAAAAATAAGAAATGCTATTATTACAGATCTGAGACCCCTCTGTCAAGATTTGAATGTGGGAGAGTAAATGTGCTTTCCCAGCTGTAAGCTTCTTGCTCCACATGACCACTTCCTTTACCACTGCTTTCTAAACTCAGCAAGTATTCATCAGGCATCCTGCCCTGTAAGTAACTAGTGTAGAAGTTAACTCACCCACCAGGCAATGAGCACCTCCCATCCACTTCTGAGCAGACAGACATACAGGACAACTTGGTCAAATAAACGAGCTCCCATGGACCCTTAGACAAATCCGTCCCGTGAAACATGAGAAGATGTGCATTTTCATCTGCTTGAGCTTATTCACAAAGAAACCTGGAAGAACCCTGATAGCAAAGCCTGGGGGTAATACCTAAAATTTTCTAAAAGCCAAACCATAAAGATGGCCTTCTATGATGTAAAAATGAACACCTTTGAAGAGGTCAACTGTACAATCAGAAAATGAAGAATGGTGGACATATAGCCAGCCCTCCATAGATGAAAGGTAAATGCTAGAGATACAGACATGAGCAAGATGGACTCCATTCCCATTCCACACGGAGCCTGCAGTCTACGGAGAAAGAAGGTAAATATTTGGAAATTTGATGACTAGTGCGAAAGGAGAGGTGCATGGAGCTGTGGATTACAGAACAGAAACATTTACTCTGAGGAAGTCAGAAGAGGCTTACTTGAGGAAGTGGCTCAGAAGTTGAGATCTAAGAGTTTGTGGAATATTAGTAGGAACACGGCTTCCCTGGTGGCTCATACGGTAAAGCGTCTGCCTGCAATGCAGGAGACTCAGGTTCGATCCCTGGGTTGGGAAGATCCCCTGGAGAAGGAAATGGCAACCCACTCCAGTACTCTTGCCTGGAAAATTCCATGGACTGGGAGCCTGGTAGGCTATAGTCCATGGGGTCACAAAGAGTCGGACACGACTGAGTAGGAACATATGGCAGCTCCTATCGCTGCCCGTGGAGATTCACACTGTTGTCTGCTCCTCACTTTCCCATTCAGGAAGCTCCTATGAGGCACATCCAGTAGCAAAGCTCAGCAGCAACCTCCCACCTTCTTCCAGTAGACAAATGAGAAGACAGATCCATGGGGAAATAGCTTAAGGATGACTTCAGCTCAAAAAACTTCACATGGAGAAACCCATAGTTTATTAGATGGGTCATCACAGAAATGAGCTAATTTTTATCCTGTAAAACAGATAGTCACAAACTCTTGCCAAGCTCATGATAACTGTACCTTCTCACAGTCAAGAATGGTGACCCCGCTTTCTCTGAGACAGTCTCTAAAAGATAAAGTGATCTGAACTGTGGCTTTATACATGGAAGAAGAAGGAACTTCTTCTTTGGCAAATGTATTTGAAAACTTTCCCCCAAGATGGACACAAAAAGACAACATGAGTATTGTCAACAGTCAGTATCATTCTTAGAATTATAGAAAATCACATCACTTTGCTAAAATGTCATACTCTCATCAGAACCTGAGTATTGGATCTTGTATTTTTCATCAACGAGCAACTACTCTCTTCAGCCAGCAGTCATCCATTTGGCCATCAGATGAATGCAGTTTGAGCCAAATGGCACGGCTGGATGTGGAAATCTTAGCAATTGATCACAAGCAAAACCATATGAGTATTAATAATTTTTCTGTTGAACAGGTGTGATCATAGCGAATAAAAATGTTCTGTGACTCTGATAGTTAGAATGGCAGTTTCTTCTGGGAGTTGTTTTAACCATGTACAGTGTCTTCTTCATTAGCTACAGGAAGACAGCAGAATGCCAGTGCTCTGCAGCACTGTCCAGAATAGCCAAGGATTGAACGCAACTAAACGTCCACCAACGGATGAACAGATAAAGAAGACGTGGTACCTGTACACAAAGGAATACCACTCAGCCATTTAAAAAGGAGGAACATTTTGCCAATTTCAACAGCATGGTTGGACTTGAGGGGCATTATGCTAAGAGAAACAAGCCAGGTAATGAGGGGAAAATGTTGCATGATATCATTTATATGTGGAAGCCCCAAAATACAACAAAATAGTGACTATAACAGAAAAGCAGACTTACAGATATGAGGAACAAACTGGTGGCTTACCAATGGGTATGTGAGGTGAAATATATGGGTGGGGTTTGGGAGGTACAAGATAGACTCAAGGATGCATTGTGCAACATGGAGAATACAGCCAATGTTTTGTCACAGCTGCAAATGGAAAGTAACCTCTAAGAATTCTATAAAAAATAAAAATTCATTTTTAAAATTATTTATTTTTTATTTTATATTGGAGTATAGTTTAATTATGATGTTGTGTTAGTTTCAGGTGTATGGCAACTTGATTCAGTTATATGCAAACACAAATGTGTTGTTTTTTGGATCCTTTTCCCATATAGGTTATTACAGAGTGTTGAGTAGAGTTCCCTGTGCTGTATACATACAGCACATATATAGTACCTATATACAGCAAGTTTTGTTGATCATCTGTTTCATACATAGTAGTATATATATGTTAATCCTAACCTCCTAATTTATTCCTCCCTCCCCTACCTTTCCCCTTTGGAAAAAAATTTTTTTTAATTTTAAAAGAGAATGGAATAGACCAAGAAGCCCTGAGAAATCTGATCTCATGCCCAAGCACATGGCCTTGGTATTGGAACCACAAGGACTTCCGGCTACCTTTTTCCTTTTCCTCACGATATGTACCACTGGCCTCATTCCTCTACCCAAATTAAACCAGGTCCTCTTTGCTGACCTTGAAGCCATTCTATTGATCAAAAGCACCTTAGCTGAGACACCTTTCTTATTCGGCCAAGAGCAGAGAGACGGCCGAGTCTTAGCTGGAAAGTACTCCCTCAACACCCAGGATTCTTTTGCGGGGAGAGGGGGCCAGGAGTGAGCCTTTTCCTTGTGGCTCTGCACTGTGTTGTAACAGAAAAACTTCAGAAAAAAATGTGTCTGTTCTTTCTTTGAAATCAGTGTAACTATAACTGGGTGTCTTGGGATACACAAGTCTACAAATGAACTCCTGGGTGATCACACACATTGTGATACATTTGTTGGGTGGGAATAAAAGTCTATGAATTACATTTCATTCTTCTTGGGATTAAATCTCATGAGAAAGTTCTAGCAAAGCAATAGGATTTTTAGCTTTTTTCTGTTTAAAAATTAAAACATTATTCAAATAGCACCAATATATATTCAATTTTTGCCATAAGAAAACTGCATTTTGCCTTATTTGTAATGTGACTTGAGCAACTATTATTTCTACCATCTATATAATACAGGAATGGTTACAATATTTCCATTGGGGCTAACGTTCATCAAACTAGTCAATATACTTTATTTCTTATAAATATTCATAAAGCATTTTAAATTTGATTTCTTAATTATGAATCATTTGGATAAACTAAAACACAATAAATTTTCAACATGTTAAGTCAGGTTCAGTGATTCTTCTGAAAGAATATACCAGCACATCCATCAGATAACTAACTGCCCCCCTTTCTTGACCCCTGTTCCACCAACACCAGAAAAAAAAAATCCTGCAAAGTCAGGTTTAAAATATAAATATTAGTTGGTAGAGTGTCAGCTTTCCAAATGTCAGTAGGAGAAATAAAAGCCTTCAGACTGATTATGGATGGAAGCAGGGACATACAAAATGACTCCAGTCTATCTACAGGATCATCTTTTGTCTATCTTGTCAAGGACCTGATTGAAGTGATTCAAGCTCAGATTCCACTTGGAATATTTACAGTTCTTTTCTGTTCATGTAATTCTCTTCTTCAAATTGACTAATGGTCTCTTTTTCTCTCTTCCACTCTCTCTCCCCATTCTCTAGGGGATTTGGTTCGAGGAGGAACAGGACTGAACTGTTCAGAAGTATTTTAATGGCTCTAAAAAGAAAACTTCATATTTTCAAAAGGTGTTTCCCATTATGATCCATTCACATCTTTTAAGATCACCATTAGGTTCACAATTATTCACATTTCCTATATTGTTGTGATTCTCTTTTCTATAAAGATTCACAAAAAAGTAAAGATCCACAAATATCTCAAATTTACTGTTTCATTAATCATTTTCATGTGGACACTCTCACACTTGGTACCATGCAAAATCAAAAATTTCCCGATGAAAACATCCAAGAACTAGCATTCTTCCTTCTCTTTGACTTTCTTAAACAAAAATCTCTCAGTTTAAAATATCCCAAATAAGAGACCTATTTCCTTCCTTTTTCTGATTTTTCCATCTAAACAATGGGAGATTTTCTCCAGGAAAGGGAAATGGGGACTGGGAATCAAGGGTAAGAATGAAACTTACTTTTTACTAGTCATTATAAAAACATACACAGCTTAAGATAATACAAACTTACCTCACTGTCAAAAGTCTGGGTTGATTGACTGGTTTCTCTTTTCTGAGTCCCATGAGGCTGTAACCAAGGTACCAGCAAGGTTTGTTCCTCATTGGGAGTTCCCAGGGGAAAATTTGCTGTGGGGCTCATTTAGGGTGTGGGCGGAAGTCAGTTGCTTGTGGCTGTAGGACTGAGGTCCCAGTATGCTTGCTGGCTGTCAGTCAGGGCTGGTCTTGGAGCCTGACGGTGACCTGCATCCAACCTGGTGCCTGGGGCACCAGCTGGTGCATCTCACTCCCACTCAGACTCTCTCCCTTTCTCATCTGCCACCCCTCTCTGTTGCTAGCCAAGAAACGTCTCTGTTTTTAAGGACTCACTTGTTTAGATTGGGCCTACCTAGATAATCCGGGATAATCTCCCTATCTTAAAGTTCAGAAACTGAATTACATCTGAAAGTCCCTTTTGCCATGTAACATATTCATTGGCTCTAAGGATAAGCGTGTGGATATCTTTGGGAAGAGCATTATTTGAGCTACCACATCACTGTATGTTTTTCACTACATTTTGAAGTTATCATCTGTACAATGAGTGTGTGCCATCTATTCAAAAAATAATTAAAATAATAAAGAAAACATGTGGAATAACAATATGGCAGTATTTGTGGAAGTTGTATATTTGCTGAGTACTTGACAAACATGTGGCTCTGTTCAAAGTACTGTCTATATATTACCTAATTCAATCATTACAACATTGTCATCTAAATTTTACAAATAGAAAACTAAGGCCCAGAGGGGTTAGTGTTGGCCTGAGGTCACACAGCTAGCCTGTGCAGAGTCCTCCACACACAGAGGCAGCTGGCACACCAGAGCCGGCTGCCAGCCGCCAGACGGCGCTGCCTGTGAGTCCCCAGCTGTGAGAGCTCTGTTCTAATTCCTCCTTCACCTCGCCCTCTAGCACGGATTTCTCTAGGGGAGTAAATGGCTGAGGGAAGTGACTTTAAGTGCAATTATGTTTTATGAGAGCCAAAGAAAGCTTTCTGCTTCTACTAGATCAGCACTCCTGACAATCATTTTCCCCCTGCCCATCCCCAGTAGGAGAGAGCCGAGAGCCATCCCTGGGGCCTGTGGGCCGGGCCGGGCGCACCTGCATGCTCGGTCGCTCAGTCATGTCTGACTCTGCAACGCCAATGGACAGGAGCCCACCTGGCTGCTCTGTCCGGTTGCAGTTTTTACAGGTGGCAGGCCACAAATCCTCCCCCAAGCCCTGTTCAGTTCAGTTCAGTTCCGTTCAGTCGCTCAGTTATGTCTGACTCTTTGCAACCACATGGACTGAAGCATGCCAGGCCTCCCTGTCCACCACCAATTCCTGGAGCTTACCAAGACTCATGTTCATTGAGTCGATGATGCCCTCCAACTGTCTCATCTTCTGTCGTCCCCTTCTCCTCCTGCCTGCAATCTTTCCTAGTATCGAGGTCTTTTCCAACCAGTCAGTTCTTCACATCAGGTGGCCAAAGGACTGGAGTTTCAGCTTCAACATCAGTCCTTCCAATGAATATTCAGGACTGATCTCCTTTACAATGGACTGGTTGGAGCTCCTTGCAGTCCAAGGGACTTTCAAGAGTCTTCTCTAACAACACAGTTCAAAAACATCAATTCTTTGGTGCTCAGCTTCCTTTATAGTCCAACTCTCACATCCATACATGACCACTGGAAAACTCATAGCCTTGACTAGACGGACCTTTGTTGGCAAAGTAATGTCTATTCTTTTTAATATGCTGTCATAACTTTTCTTCCAAGGAGCAAGAGTCTTTTAATTTCATGGCTGCAGTCACCATCTGCAGTGAATTGGAGCCCCCCAAAATAAAGTCTCTCACTGTTTCCACTGTTTCCCCATCTATTTACCATGAAGTGATGGGACCAGATGCCGTGATCTTAGTTGTCTGGATGTTGAGTCTGAAGCCAACTTTTTCACTCTCCTCTTTCACTTTTATCAAGAGGCTCTTTAGTTCTCCTTTGCTTTCTGCCCAACACCTGTGCCGGCTTCTAAATCCCTGTCCTACCCCAAAGGCCTCTGAGATGCTGCCTAATGGTTGTCTGGCACTTCCTGCCCTAGACCACTTCCGAGCAAACTGGAGGCTCTGTCTTACCTCTGACAGAAGGGAATCCCAAACCTCCATCAGCACTCAGGAAGCAGAAGCGGGTGGAGGGCCGAGAATGGGACCCTTGACATCTCCCTGCATATGTACACCTCAGGCATCCTGTCTATTGCTTGTGAAATTAAGATCTGGTTTTTTTCTCCAACTGTCCAAGTATCACGTGTTTACTGGAAAAAAGAGTAAAAGTTATACAGATGAGCAAAGAGAAGAAATTGTTCTCTTTCTCTCACCAAAAGAGAACGACTGCAATCCACTGGTGTGTGTGCTAACAGACGTGTGTGTGTGAACATGTGTCTGTGTTGTGCAAGCCAGGAGGAAAGGGGCAAAGACAGAAAACAAACAGACTTCCCTATTTTAAACAAGAGAAGAAAATGTGTTTGTGTTATTTGGGGCCGCCCTGGGTCTTTGTTGCTGTGAGAGGCCTTTCTCTGGTTGTGGAGAGCCGGGGCTAGTCTCTAGTGCCAGTGCGCAGGCTTCTCATTGCAGTTTCTCCAGGTGTGGAGCACAGGCTTTAGTTGCTCCCTGTCGCCCGAGATCCTCCCGGACCAGGGATTAAACCTGTTCTCCTGGATTGGCAGGCGGATCCCTAACCACTAGACAACTAGACCAGGGAAGCCCTGGGTTCCCTTTTTTAAAAAGTAGAATCATTCCACCTGTAGGTTAACACCTTTTATTTACAATTGTTAGCTTTAGGAACATTGTTATCATGTCAGTAAACAAGCTTCTACAATGAAACTCTTTTACAGTTCTAAAAATTTTTAATATTTTAAAATGAGTAACATATTCATTGAAGCCAAAGATGGAGAAGTCTCTATACAGTCAGCAAAAAGAAGACCGGGAGCTGACTGAGGCTCAGATCATGAACTCCTTATTGCCAAATTCAGGCTGAAATTGAAGAAAGTAGGGAAAACCACTACACCATTCAGATATGACCTAAATCAAATCCCTTACGATTATACAGTGGAAGTGACAAACAGAATCAAGGGACTAGATCTGATAGACAGAGTGCCTGAAGAACTATGGCTGGAGGTTCGAAACACCGTATAAGAGGCAGTGATCAAGCCCATCCTTAGGAAAAGAAGTTCAAAAAGGCAAAAAGGTTGTCTGAGGAGGCCTTACAAATAGCTGAGAAAAGAAAATAAGCTAAAGGCAAAGGAGAAAAGGAAAGATATACCCATTTAAATCCAGAGTTCCAAAGAACAGCAAGGAGAGATAAGAAAGCATTCTTCAGTGATCATTGCAAAGAAATAGAGGAAAACAATAGAATGGGAAAGACTAGAGATCTCTTCAAGAAAATTAGCAATACCAAGGGAATTGGTATTCATGCAAAGATGGGCACAATAAAGGACAGAAATGGTACAGACCTAACAGAAGTAGAAGATATTAAGAAGAGGTGGCAAGAATACACAGAAGAACTGTACAAAAAAGACCTTCATAACCCAGATAACCACGATGGTATGATCACTCACCTAGAGCCAGGCATCCTGGAATATGAAGTCAAGGGGTCCTTAGGAAGCATCACTATGAACAGAGCTAGCAGAGGGGATGGAATTCCAGTTGAGCTATTTCAAATCCTGAAAGATGATGCTGTGAAAGTGCTGCACTCAATATGCCAGCAAATTTGGAAAACTCAGCAGTGGCCACAGGACTGGAAACAGTCAGTTTTCATTCAAATCCTAAAGAAGGGTAAAGCCAAAAAAAATGTTCAAACTAGCACACAATTGCACTCATCTCACATGCTAGTAAAATAATGCTCAAAAGTCTCCAAGGCAAGTTTCAACAGTACATGAACCATGAACTTCCAGATATTCAAGCTGGTTTAGAAAAGCAGAGGAACCAAAGATCAAATTGCCTACATCTGTTGGATCATCAAAAAGGCAAGAAAGTTCCAGAAAAACATTTACTTCTGTTTTATTGACTATGTCAAAGCCTTTGACTGTGTGGATCACAACAAACTATGGAAAATTTTTAAAGAGATGGGAATACCACACCACCTGACCTGCCTCCTGGAATATCTGTATGCAGGTCAAGAAGCAACAGTTAGAACTGTAAATGGAACAGACTGGTTCCGAATCGAGATAGGAGTACATCAAGGCTTATATTGTCACTCTGCTTATTTAACTTATATAGAATACATCATGTGAAATGCTGGGTTAAATGAAGCACAAGCTGGAATCAAGATTTCCAGGAGAAATGTCAATAACCTCAGATATGCAGATGACACTACCCTTATGGCAGAAAGTGAAGAAGGACTAAAGAGTCCCTTGATGAAAGTGAGAGAGGAGAGTGAAAAAGTTGGCTTCAGACTCAACATTCAGACAACTAAGATCATGGCATCTGATCCCATCACTTCATGGCAAATAGATGGAGAAACAATGGAAACAGTGAGAGACTTTATTTTGAGGGGGCTCCAATTCACTGCAGATGGTGATTGCAGCCATGAAATTAAAAGATGCTTACTCCTTGGAAGGAAAGTTATGACAGCATATTAAAAAGCAGAGACGTTACTTTGCAACAAAGGTCCGTCTAGTTAAGGCTATGGTTTTTCCAGTAGTCATGTATGGATGTGAGAGTTGGACTATAAAGGAAGCTGAGCACCAAAGAATTGATGCTTTTGAACTGTGGTGTTGGAGAAGACTCTTGAGAGTCCCTTGGACTGCAAGGAGACCCAACCAGTCCATTGTAAAGGAGATCAGTCCTGAATATTCATTGGAAGGACTGATGTTGAAGCTGAAACTCCAGTCCTTTGGCCACATAATGTGAAGAGCTGACTCATTTGAAAAGACCCTGATGCTGGGAAAGATTGCAGGTAGGAGAGAAGGGGACAACAGAAGATGAGATAGTTGGATGACATCACTGACTCAATGGACATGAGTTTGATTAAGTCCCGGGACGTGGTGTTGGATAGGGAAGCCTGGCATGCCACAGTCCATGGGGTCACAAAGAGTCAGACACGACTGAGCCACTGAACTAACCTGAACTGATTCACTGAAGCAAAATTAGAAAATACAGACACACAAAATAGAATTGTAATTCTATGCTGGGGAGACAACCACTATTCACATTTCCACCTTTGTTGTAACAGATGCATTCTATTCTAATCCTTCAAAGTTACACACTATTGCCAAGGGTTTGCTAGACAAGATTTTGCTAGACAGGCAGCTGCAAACGTTAAGAGAAGCTAAGCTTACCTCATGTCCCTGATTATTTTCTAACGACTAAGTTCAAGAAGAAATACTGGGTCAAAGGACATGGGCATTTTTCAGACCATTGATGAATATCATCAGACTGTTTTCTGGGAAAGTCAGCAGGGTATGGAGGTATCCAGGTCCCCTCACCAATCTTGGGTGGTATAATTTTTAAGTCTTTCGGGCACATTATTTAAAACATTTTCACTTTGGTGCAGCACGAAGATATATGGGGTCTGGGTTGGGGGACGTAGGCTCACACTGTTTTTTAATCACATCCTGACTGACTGGGAGGATCAGACATGGTCTTGTGCAAGAAGAAAATCAAGAAAGAGACACGTCTACAAGGAGAAAGCTATTCAATTACAAAAGAAAAGATTTGAGTGAAGAAAGAAATAGGATGCCCTTTGAAGGTGTTTCTAGAGGGAAACAGAGTCACCTTCACTTTGATTTTGTTTTCTAAAGACAATGACCCCACATTCAAGAAGTCCATTTATAACTTAAAGGCTGTGGTGTCAAATGCCAATTTAAAAGCCCTGAATAGGCTCTGACACTGCTTTGGTGAACACTGGAGAGCAAAGAAATACAGGAGTATCCCATCCTGGCGTGCCTTGCTCTGCTCATCACAAGGCCAAGTGCACGTTTTTCTTGGCTGATTGGTTGGCTGGCTCTTGGTTGCACTGTGTTTTCAAGGCTGCGCTTGGGCTGTCTCTGGTCTCGGCAGAGGGGCGCTCCCTAGTTGCAGAGCACAGGAGCCTCACTGCAGGGGCTTCTCTCGCTGCAGAGCACAGGCTCTAGGGCTTGGGCTCTGTATTTGTGGCCCAGGGGCTTAGTTGCTCTGAGTCATGTGAGAGTTTCCCAGAACAGGGATCAAACCCATGTCTCTTGCATTGGCAAACAGATCTGTAATCCCCGGACCACAGGGAAGTTCTGAAAAGTGCATCTTTAAGAAGCGTCTCTGTCTTACATGGATCTGGTTTCAGTCAGAGAGCATATAATCTGCCACATGGAACTCAGTCCAGTGAAGGAGTTGGCCCATTTCCAGCAATTATCTGAGAAATTCTACTCTAGCCACTACATCTCCAGTTTTAATCAAGTTGCAAATCCCCATTGCTCCCAGCAGTGAGCGATCGGTGTGGTCTAATGGAAGCAGTGATTGTGTCTGTCACCCCAGAAGCCCTCTCCTCACCAGCTGGCACTTGGAAGCTCAGGGGTTAGGTCTCATTGCCTCTCATTAAAACGTCGCTGTTTCCTGGTAAGAAATCTGAACGAAGGAAGAAATGGTGCCCAGGTGTTGGAAGAGCTGCCACTTGGGGCGGGCTGATGCTGGCTGCATCCCTCAGGTGGAGCTTATGGAAGAGAAAACAGTTACCCAGGAAATAGTTGTGTATTCTGTTCTCAGCGTCATCAGATGCCTGGCTTCACGAGAGCGCTCTCTCCCAGCAGTTCCAGGGATGATGGCTCTAGTCATCTGACAGTGCCAGCATCAGAGGGTAATTGATTCCTCGGCTTATTTGGCTTTGGCACCAGCAGCCGTTTTGAGGCAACATGTACCCAGAGCTCTTAGTTTAACCCCAGCACTTAAGTTTTCTTGGCACTGCTAGAAGCTGCCACCCCACCCAGCAAAAACCCCAACAGTAGTGGCAGTGCCCAGCAGAGGGTCCAGGTTGCATATTACAACAAGTGGAACAGATCAGTTCTTAACTCTGGCTTGTGAAAGTCATTCATTCATTCTGAACAACTGCATATTTTTTTAAAAAAGAGCAAAGTGAAAAATTGTTTTCTAAGATAAATCTAGGCTTTCCTGGTGGCTCAGATGGTAAAGAATCTACCTGCAATGCAGGAGATCCAGGTTCGATCCCTGCGTTGGAAAGATCCCTTGAAGGAGGGCACGACAACCCACTCCAGTATTCTTGCCTGGAGAATCCCATGGACAGAGGAGTCTGGCGGGCTGCAGGCATGGGGTTGCAAAGAGTCAAACACGACTGATCAACTAAGCACAAAATAAGATAAATCTAAGAAAGAATATCACAAAAAAATATTGCTTTACATTGTAGATTTTTTAAAAGGCTATTTCTGCTTGTTTTTTAAGTGTTGAGGTACAAGAGAGAGGACAAAGGTAGCCAAAATTTGCCTTTAGAAAATGAGATCTTCCTCCCCAAATGACCAGGACAGGGTTTTCTAGGACAAATTGTTGAAAATTAGTTCTCTTTATTCAAAAAATTGGTCATTGAATTCTAACCAATTTCTACTTTAAAAAAAAAATCACATTTGTGTTCTAATTAAACCCAACAGAAAAGACTACAAGACATTCCTTCACTGGGGTCAGGAATGAGGAGGTTAGTCGTGCCAACACCACTGTCTGACACACCTGCCAGCTATCTAGCATCCCCCAGCTCACGCTTCTCTGAGCAGCAGAAACATTCAGCACTGTCACAAAACTGCTTCCCTGTGCTTTGCTACGCAAGCACCTTTCACCTGCAGCATTTTTCAGGGCTTATTTTTCCTACCTTGCAAAAAAGAAAGTTCACTTCCTTGTTCCTCTTCTTACAAAGGTTCCTCCCACAGTGTGGTGTTAAAGTGCTCGCTCGAACAAACAAGCTACAGTCTGGGATTCTTGCAAGGCTTTCTTGCTTGAGTTGTGGAGTCTGTTAAATATTGGCAGATAATAAGAGGTGGGTTACTACTACACAATGGTGCTCCTCACTCAGTTACTACTAACGGATCGGATGGTGCCAACCACAGGCCAGCTACACTCTGAAGGGTGACTGGCACACCCACACTCTGAAGAAAGCCAGAAGAGCTGGGAGTTCATGCCACCATCTCTGCCCCACAAGGTGGTCCTTACCAATAAGCAGGAAATTAAAAACCTGAGGTTAAGATAACTCTGACACATAATCCCCTCAACAGGATCAAGCTGAGATGCCCTCTATAGAATCTGGCTTGAAATCTTACTCCTGCTGGGTCTCTTTCTGTTTCCATGATCTATTGCTGCATCACAGTCTACCCCAAATAAGCCACTACATCTCCAGTTTTAATCAAGTTGCAAATCCCCATTGCTCCCAGCAGTGAGCGATCGGTGTGGTCTAATGGAAGCAGTGATTGTGTCTGTCACCCCAGAAGCCCTCTCCTCACCAGCTGGCACTTGGAAGCTCAGGGGTTAGGTCTCATTGCCTCTCATTAAAACGTCGCTGTTTCCTGGTAAGAAATCTGAACGAAGGAAGAAATGGTGCCCAGGTGTTGGAAGAGCTGCCACTTGGGGCGGGCTGATGCTGGCTGCATCCCTCAGGTGGAGCTTATGGAAGAGAAAACAGTTACCCAGGAAATAGTTGTGTATTCTGTTCTCAGCGTCATCAGATGCCTGGCTTCACGAGAGCGCTCTCTCCCAGCAGTTCCAGGGATGATGGCTCTAGTCATCTGACAGTGCCAGCATCAGAGGGTAATTGATTCCTCGGCTTATTTGGCTTTGGCACCAGCAGCCGTTTTGAGGCAACATGTACCCAGAGCTCTTAGTTTAACCCCAGCACTTAAGTTTTCTTGGCACTGCTAGAAGCTGCCACCCCACCCAGCAAAAACCCCAACAGTAGTGGCAGTGCCCAGCAGAGGGTCCAGGTTGCATATTACAACAAGTGGAACAGATCAGTTCTTAACTCTGGCTTGTGAAAGTCATTCATTCATTCTGAACAACTGCATATTTTTTTAAAAAAGAGCAAAGTGAAAAATTGTTTTCTAAGATAAATCTAGGCTTTCCTGGTGGCTCAGATGGTAAAGAATCTACCTGCAATGCAGGAGATCCAGGTTCGATCCCTGCGTTGGAAAGATCCCTTGAAGGAGGGCACGACAACCCACTCCAGTATTCTTGCCTGGAGAATCCCATGGACAGAGGAGTCTGGCGGGCTGCAGGCATGGGGTTGCAAAGAGTCAAACACGACTGATCAACTAAGCACAAAATAAGATAAATCTAAGAAAGAATATCACAAAAAAATATTGCTTTACATTGTAGATTTTTTAAAAGGCTATTTCTGCTTGTTTTTTAAGTGTTGAGGTACAAGAGAGAGGACAAAGGTAGCCAAAATTTGCCTTTAGAAAATGAGATCTTCCTCCCCAAATGACCAGGACAGGGTTTTCTAGGACAAATTGTTGAAAATTAGTTCTCTTTATTCAAAAAATTGGTCATTGAATTCTAACCAATTTCTACTTTAAAAAAAAAATCACATTTGTGTTCTAATTAAACCCAACAGAAAAGACTACAAGACATTCCTTCACTGGGGTCAGGAATGAGGAGGTTAGTCGTGCCAACACCACTGTCTGACACACCTGCCAGCTATCTAGCATCCCCCAGCTCACGCTTCTCTGAGCAGCAGAAACATTCAGCACTGTCACAAAACTGCTTCCCTGTGCTTTGCTACGCAAGCACCTTTCACCTGCAGCATTTTTCAGGGCTTATTTTTCCTACCTTGCAAAAAAGAAAGTTCACTTCCTTGTTCCTCTTCTTACAAAGGTTCCTCCCACAGTGTGGTGTTAAAGTGCTCGCTCGAACAAACAAGCTACAGTCTGGGATTCTTGCAAGGCTTTCTTGCTTGAGTTGTGGAGTCTGTTAAATATTGGCAGATAATAAGAGGTGGGTTACTACTACACAATGGTGCTCCTCACTCAGTTACTACTAACGGATCGGATGGTGCCAACCACAGGCCAGCTACACTCTGAAGGGTGACTGGCACACCCACACTCTGAAGAAAGCCAGAAGAGCTGGGAGTTCATGCCACCATCTCTGCCCCACAAGGTGGTCCTTACCAATAAGCAGGAAATTAAAAACCTGAGGTTAAGATAACTCTGACACATAATCCCCTCAACAGGATCAAGCTGGAGATGCCCTCTATAGAATCTGGCTTGAAATCTTACTCCTGCTGGGTCTCTTTCTGTTTCCATGATCTATTGCTGCATCACAGTCTACCCCAAGTGCAGACAGCTACTATTGTTGCATAAAAAACTGTCCCATACTTCAATTATCTGTGACTACTCAACATCCCAAAGACAGGTGTCCTGTGAAAAGAGAAAAAACAAAATTTAACCAAAACACCTCTTGCCTTGGGGACAAAATCTTATCGCTGCTATCAAATAACATGGGTTGCACATCTGGTTTCCAGATTGGATTGCTCTGTTTCAAATCTAGGACCGGAGTGGAGTGGCTTCTCTTCTGGCTGAATAAGAGTCACAAATATATATTCTCTTAGATCTTTAGAAAAGCAAGTTCCAGTTACCATGTACTGGTTGCCTTATGGCATACAACACTGAGAATGTGATTCCTAACTTCCACTAGTGTTTTATGGACATGGTAATACCTAGCTTTCTCTTCATGAAGAACAAAAATATCTGGATTATATCAGGGCCTGAGCTGGGTAGGGGGCACAGAAACCTGTCTTCCACTGCCATTTATTAAGCTTCAAGGGTGAAATCTGCCTATGAAAGATCCATAGTCTAGAAGGGTATTTCAGAGAAGACCCTTTTCTTGGCTGATTCTGCAATAAATAGGTTTCTCATTTTCTTTTTGCTGAGCCTGTTCATCTTTAAGTGATACCAAGGAGACAGTGTTATAACTTTCTGTTATTATATTTCTTATTGAACTTTAATCCTGATTCTCAATTTAGTTCCTCTAATTATTGGGTTCTAGTCTCTAAAATGTAGTTTTTAAATTAGCGCGATAGAGATCAATGTCATACAAAATATATGCTAACACAGAGCTAGATTTTGCTTTCCCATGCATGGATGCCAAAGGTGGAGAAGATAATATGCCCCAGGTTCAGGGAAACTAAATCTCATCCAAGAAATAATAGCCTATTTCATAGGAAGCAGGAATCCTGAAATACCAGATTTTAACAATGTACTTCCTCACACACACACACACACACACACAAATTTTAATACACATGTAATGAAAGTATGTCTTGTGATTATTATTGTTTGATTAGCTTTTTTCTTTCATAGCAATACATACAGGAATGGCACTTCTTAAAACTGGTAGTATCTGAGTCTAGATGAAATATGGCAATCCACATCAACTCAGCCAGAGAGAATTGAATCGACTTTATATTAAATGCAGGTGTTTGAAAGCAAAGACAAAAACAGAATTTCCTCTATGATGTAGTCCCTTTTGGACAATTCCAGAAGCTAACAGCTACACCCAAAATTCGAGTGCTATTTGCAGCTCATTATCTGTACATAACCACTCTCATCTATTGCATTTTGGGGCATATTGACCACATTTAGAATGAGCCCTATAAGAGATTCATTCTAAACTTGAATGTGTAGCTTTGCAGTAGTAAATACTGCATTTACCCAGCTGGCATTTAGTTGGGTTTCTATGACATGCTTCTCTATTTATCAGAAAAGTCCTTGGGTTCTGATGCTAACAAGAGCTCCAAGACAGAAGAGCAATAATTCTCCAACTTTAATGAGAATCGTCTTTAGCATCTGTTACACATGTTCATCCCAGGGCCTCACCCCAGACTCTCCAGTTCAGGAACTCTAGCGGTGGTTGGGTTCAGAAGGCCAGCTGTGTGATTGACAAGCTCTGTGGGTGGTTTGAATGCACATCACAGCTGACCACTGCCCCAGTGGTGTGAAACACCAGTGCCCCACATGTGTGCACTGGTTCTTTGGTGGTGAGATTTCTCTAGCCCCCCTTCTGCCTGGAGTTACCTGGCTGGGGGCTCACACTGATCCCTGGGCCACAGCTCAAGTCCATGTCTCTTCACATGTGTGTGTGCACACTAAGTCACATCAGTCATGTCCAACTTTCTGTAACCCTATGGACTGTAGCCCACCTAGGCCCCTCTATCCATGGGATTCTCTAGGCAAGAGTACTGGCCTCTTCCAGGGGATGTTCTTGCCCCAGGGATCAAATCCAACTCTTCTGCAGGTCCTGCACTGCAGGCAGATTCTTTACCACCAAACCACCTGGGAAACTTGTATCTCTTCACATCAGCTGTTTTCCCCGTAAACTATTGTCTGTCCTCCATGTGACTCTGCAGATCCATGGAATATGTAGCAGCAGTTATTTTTAAAATTTTTATTGGTATATAGTTGATTTACAATATTGTGTTAGTTTCAGGCATACAGAAAAGTGAATCATTTATTGTTGCTGTTCAGTTTCTCAGTAATGGCTGACTCTTTGCAACCCCATGAACTGCAGCACACCAGGCTTCCCCATCCTTCACCATCTCCTGGAGTTTACTCACACTCATGTCCATTGAGTGTGTGATGCCATCCAACCATCCCATCTCTATCTCCCTCTTCTCCTGCCCTCAATCTTTCCCAGCATCAAGGTCATTTCCAGTGAGTTGGCTCTTGACACCAAGTGCCCAAAGTATTAGAGCTTCAGCATCAGTCCTTCCAATGAATATTCAGGGTTGATTTCCTTTAGGATTGACTGGTTTGATCTCCTTGCTGTCCAAGGGACTCTCTAGAGTCTTCTCTAGCATCACAGTTCAAAAGCATCAGTTCTTCAGCATTATTGCCCAGATCTCACATCCATACATGACTACTGGAAAAACCATAGCTTTGACAATATGAACCTTTGCTGGCAAAGTGATGTCTCTGCTTTTTAATATGCTATCTAGGTTTATCATAACTTTCTTTAATTTCATGTCTTCAATCACCATCTGCAGTGATTTGGAGCCCAAGAAAATAAAATCTGCCACTGTTTCCATTTTTTTCCTGTCTATTTGCCATGAAGTGATGGGATCAGATGCCATGATAGCCTTTTGAATGCTGGATTTTAAGTCAGCTTTTCCCCTCTTTCACCCTCATCAAGAGACTTACTTTGACAAATGAACCTTTGCTGGCAAAGTGATGTCTCTGCTTTTTAATATGCTATCTAGGTTTATCATAACTTTCTTTAATTTCATGTCTTCAATCACCATCTGCAGTGATTTGGAGCCCAAGAAAATAAAATCTGCCACTGTTTCCATTTTTTTCCTGTCTATTTGCCATGAAGTGATGGGATCAGATGCCATGATAGCCTTTTGAATGCTGGATTTTAAGTCAGCTTTTCCCCTCTTTCACCCTCATCAAGAGACTTTTCAGTTCCTCTTCACTTTCTGCCATTAGGGTGGTATCAAATCTACTTTTTTTTAAGAGTCTGTTCCCACATAGGTCATTACAGAGCACTGAGTAGAGTTTCCTGCACTGTCCAGTAGGACCTTAATGTAGCAATTGTTCTAAAAATGCTTCTTCAGTAAAAAGGAACTGGCCTAAATTGGTTTACTTCAGATAGTGAAGGGGCAAGGAAATTTGGGTTCATTAACATTGATTTATTTGCTGAATAATTTTCATTTCAACAGCCATGTGGAAGCTGCCTTTTCCAATACACCCACGTGTATTTCCAATACATGTCACGATTCTAGCCCAGCATAACACTCAGGGAAAGGTCTCTACCTCCTCTACATTTAATGCATGTTCCAGACCATGGGCCTGGTGGACTGCACAATGGCCCTCAAAGACATCCATATCCTAATCCCGGAAGATGAAAGGGACTTTGCAGGTATGACTAATTCATTACTGACTGGGAGATTTCTGCAGAAAGTAACACCTATGGCCAGGGATTTATTTATTTTCGCCAGCCAAAAATTAATTCTGTTACTTCACTAATGTTTTGTGGCTTAATACATTCAGTAGTTATACATGCAGCAGCTGCTGCTGCTGTTAAGACACTTCAGTCATGTCCGACTCTGTGCAACCCCATAGACGGCAACCCACCAGGCTTCCCTGTCCCTGGGATTCTCTAGGCAAGAACACTGGAGTAGGTTGCCACTTACTTCTCCAATGCATGAAAGTGAAAAGTGAAAGAAGTCGCTCAATTGTGTCTACTCTTAGCAACCCCATGGATGGAGAAGACTGGTAGGCTGCAGTCCATGGGATTTTCCAGGCAAGAGTACTGGAGTGGGGTGCCATTGCCTTCTCCAGAGTACTGGAGAGTGGTGCCATTGCCTTCTCCAGAGTACTGGAGTGGGATGCTATTGCCTTCTCCAGAGTACTGGAGAGGGCTGCCATTGCCTTTTTAGAGTACTGGAGTGGGGTGCCATTGCCCTCTCCAGAGTACTGGAGAGGGGTGCCATTGCCTTCTCCAGAGTACTAGAGAGGGGTGCCATTGCCTTCTCCAGAGTACTGGAGTGGGATGCTATTACCTTCTCCAGAGTACTGGAGAGGGGTGCCATTGCCTTTTTAGAGTACTGGAGTGGAGTGCCATTGCCTTTTTACAGTACTGGAGTGGGGTGCCATTGCCTTTTTAGAGTACTGGAGTGGGGTGCTATTGCATTTTTAGAGTACTGGAGAGGGGTGCCATTGCCTTTTCCAGAGTACTGGAGTGGGGTGCCATTGCCTTCTCTGAGTTATACCTGACACGTCTGTAAAGTCTTCTCCAGCACTGTAAGTTTCCTGTTGACTTTCCATATCAGAATCAATCACTAAGGTTTGTTGTCTTTTTGTTGGTCTAATATTGACATTGTCTGAATTGGAACTATATTCTGAAGATCTGTCACCTTCTGAGACACTAGTATATATATTGCTGGGACAGTCAGGGAAAGTATCTGCATAAAACTCACCAAAAAGTTTCTCTTCACTCAAAATCTCCTGATGTGTTATATTCAAAAATTGTATCTCTATAAGGCACACACAGTTGGAACAAAAACCTAACAGAGCAAAATGTGAATGATAAGGACAACATAAGTTTTATAAAGAACTCTTATTCAATCCTAAGTGCTGAGAGCCAGCGTGAGGAACTCCGCCCATGGCAAACGTCGTGAGGAAGGAGCCTCGGCATACGCAAGGGTGTGATCAAGCCTCAGGAGACCCCTGTCCCCGAGCATCTACCCCCAAAAACCAGAGTCTGCCTGCTTTACGGTGTTATGCTTTCCACCTACTCTTCTGACATTAACAGGGGGCTATTCCCTCACCACTTTTTCTGAAAAAGGTTAATTTAGAGCTTTTAGATAATAAATCTCCTGGGCATAATAAGAGTGTTTCAATCCAAAAACCCCTCTGATGGCTTTCTAGCCTGCCTGCCGGATTCTTACAGCTGTGCATGTGATTGTTTGCGGAGGAGTCAAAATCATTAGAATAGGACTGATTAAAGGTTTCGTTTGTTGAGCCAATACTTGCTGCCAAGTTTTCATATCTTTTATTTGTAGATATAGTTGGTATATAGAAAAAACAGGTAGTAGACCTGGTATTAGCAACATTAGAGCTTTGAGTTAAGTACTTCCTTTGTTATAACCCACTGTACCTTTGTTCTACAGGAATGTAACTTTATTTAGTACTTTGAGGGTGATGCAGAGTAAAGAAAAAACACTTTTAGGGAAAAATAGTTTTCTGCTTGATAGACATTTATCTAGGAAGAGAGCCATAAAATTGTTAACAGGCCTCTTGGCCAGAAGATAATGTAAACCACCTGAGACCTTTTGTATACAGGAAGGTATGCAAAAAGAAAGCCTGGTCTCAATGAGGGTCAGGGCTGCTGCCCCTGCATAACTCTGCATATTCCATTATTTATTTATGTGCAACTTGGGGTATATAAGCTGATTTTGAAAATAAAGTCTAGTCTTGCACAGATGCTGGTCTCCCCCATGTCATTCTTTTCTCCCCTTTTTCCGGCTGAATTCCCATCTGGAGGATGGAGGCTCGCCAAGTCTACTTATTTGCCCTGGCTTCTAAGATCCACACAAGAGGGAGTCCAAGGCAGGGCACTCTCCAGTATTCAAGTGGGTGCCGGGGGCGTAACGTAGATGGTGCAAACCTCTTGTCTCGAGGTTTTATTAGTTTTCCACGTAAACCAAGTTATTCAGCATCTTTTCTCCACTAATTTTCCTACTACACTATTCTTTCCTAATCTCTTTATATTTCTAATTAAATAGTCCTTTCCCAGACTCTGACTCTGTCCCCACTTCGAATTCCCTGGATCCACTGGGGCTGGACCCTGGCACCTAAGCTCTAACAATTTTGCACAGTGAAGTTAATTAAATCACTCTCTAAAAACACATTAATACATTAAGCAGAGTGGAGCCTAGGTTGTCCAACTGGACCCAATGTAATCTGATTGGCCTTATAAAAGGGGTGTAGGCAGCTCAAAGTCAGACAGAAGAGATAGGAACAGAGGTCAGGGAGGAGGAAAGTACTGGGCTGCTGGCTTGGAAGATGGAGGAAGGAAAACAGGTGGCTTTAGATGCTAAAAAGGCAAAGAAATAGATTCTCCCCTACAGTCTTTAGAAGGAATGCAAGTGTATGGACACCTTGCTTTTATTATATATATATATATGGCTTCCCTAATGGCTCAGCAGGGTAAAGAATCTGCCTGCAGTACGGGAGATATATGAGATGCAGGCTCAATCCTTGGGTCAAGAAGATCCCCTGGAGGAGGACATGGCAACCCACTCCAGTTCTCTTGCCTGAAAAAATCCATGGACAGAGGAGTCTGATGGGTTACAGTCCACGGGGTTGCAAAGAGTTGAACACTGCTGAAGCAATTGGGTATACATATATATAAGCCACTCTGGGTGTTAGCTGCAACCCTTGGGGTCTTAGCTGAGGCATGGGAACTCTTAACTGTGGTATGCAGGATCTAGTTCCCTGACCAGGGACTGAACTCGGGCCCTCTGCATTGGGAGCATGGAGTCTTAGCTACTGGACCAGCAGGGAAGACCCCTAAGACCTTGATTTTAGACCAGCATTACCATCTGGGACCATAGATAACACCGTTGTGCTGTTTAAACTGCTATGGTTGTGATAATTTGTTGCAGCAGCAATAGAATGTTAATAGAGTGGGGTTTTAACTTATCCATCTCACTATAGAGCTTAAAATTTTCTGAACACATAGTGGCCCTTGGGAGGCCCAGGCAAGCAGGCCTTATAGGGAGACTGAGAACCAGGACACTGACTGTCCCTATTTCTCAGAAGCAGATGGGATTAATCGACTGTGACTTTGATTCTTAAGTAACAAATGCCAAGGTCTCTGGGCTCCATCTAAATCAGCTGTAATTCCACAACCAAATTGAAGCACCCACAGGTCTGCAGGTCTCTCCTCTTAAACTCTCTTGTGGCTGTAAGGATGCATTCTTGCTTCTTCCTGGGAAAGGCTGAAGTTTCTGTTAGAGTCTTTTTATTTTAACATTTATTTTTATTTATTTATTTGGCTGCACCAGATCTTAGCTGAGACACGCTGGATCTTAATTGCAGCATTTAGGATCTTTAGTTACAGAATGTGAGCTCTAATTCCTTGACCAGGGATCGAACCTGGACCCCCCTGTATTGAGAACATGGAGTCTGAGCCACTGGACCACCAGGGAAGTCTCCTAAGAGTTCAGATGAAAGTTTATCCAGCAGTGTCCCAAAGATGATGAAAGGAAGTGTGTCCTGTAATCTGTGTTCAACATGAGCCAAGGGGGCTAAGCTGTCCCACCCTAGAGGCCTCCCAAGCCTCTTAAAGGGCAGTGCTGCATTTTTCCATCCACTCAATGTCCTACCCCTGGCCCTCTTCCCCTCTCCCCAGCTCCTGCATCCCAATGAATTCATCCTACACCAGTTCTGAAGCCTTGGGTACCTTGGGATGACTTTCTGCACCAGGAAGAGGATGAGGACTTTGGGATGAGGTGCCAGATGGTGTCTTCTCTTTCAGTCCTGGAGTGGGTAGCCTTTCCCTTCTCCAGGGGATCTTCCCAACCCAGGGATTGAACCCAGGTCTTCCGCATTGCAGGCAGATTCTTTACCAGCTGAGCCACGAGGGAAGCCCATCTTAGCCCTACAACCCTCTATTCTAAGCTGCTTCTCCACTGCCCAGCCCAGAGCCTGCAAACTGCACTTTCCAGCCTGGCTTTCCACTTGGCTCCCTGGCACTGGCAGGAGTTTGGCAGAAGCTTCTCCCCACCCCCTGTGGACCTGGTTGTGCTTCTGCAGAGGCGGGGCAGTCATGGCAGGGGAGGCAGGGGTGCCAAGAGCAAGGACAGGCTCCTAGGTTTCTGCCAGCTCAGCCCTGAAGATAGCACCCCAAGTGCAAGGAGCAGCATGTTTTCTTCCCTTTGCTCTTTCCCGATCTGGAGGTGGCAGCCACTTCCTGCAGCAACTGATCTTCAGGAAATCATATCCTCCCACCTGCCTCCAGCTCCTCTAACACCTCCCAACAAACTCCCTATTTCACAATCTACATCATTTGCTTTCCTGATTTGATGAGGAGAACCCAAATCTTTCATTTGCCTTGACAAGGACCAGAGTGAGTGAAATCCTTCAACTGGCTTCAGTATCTTGGGTTTTTGGATTCCACAGTATTGGTGTCAAAAGACTCAAAGTACGGACTTACCCAGAAAGAGGAGGAGGCTTGAATTCAGTGATGTGCATCGAACAAACCAGGTTGGAAGCCAATGTTTTTTCTGAGATACTCTTGGTCTATAGGTTAGTTTATCCAGAAAAACTACCTGTGGTGAGGGTTTGTGTTAGTGACTTATTGTGGGTGAAGTGGGCAGGAGGCACCCAGGCCTCAGAGGGTCACTCCAGGCTGGTCCTCAGGAGAGCTCTGGCAAGTGAGCCACCTTAGAGCTTTTGGAATGATTGTAGCCATAACTCACCTCCAAGGACCCACCTCAGGAGCCATAAACTCCCAGATGATTTTGACTGACCCTTGAGAGTGCCTCGGACAGCAAAGAGATCAAACCAGTCCATCCTAAAGGAAATCAACCCTGAATATTCATTGGAAGGACTGGTGCTGAAGCTCCAGTACTTTGGCCAGTCCACTTTGGCAAAGTCAACTTTGCATCAAGGCCAGTCTACTCATTGGAAAAGACCCTGATGCTGGGAAAGACTGAGGGGAGGAGGAGAAGGGGGGGCGAGGATGAGATGGTTGGATGGCATCACCGACTCGATGGACATGAGTTTGAGCAAGCTCTGGGAGACAGTGGAGAGCAGAGCCGCCTGGCATGCTGCAGTCCGTGGAGTTGCAGAGTTGGACACAACTGAGCAACTGAACAACAACAGGTAGCCTGGTAACAGGCTTCTGAAGAAAAGCTGCAGATGTGAGCCTTTGGAACAAAAACACACAGAAAACCCTGGGGACCTGGGGGATCTGGCCAGGGCACTGACAGAGCCCTTCTGATTACAACACATACTGTATCTGGCTGTGAAAAGGCTTTCAGAAAGGGACTGCTGGTCCTTCACTTCTGCCTCCCCAGTTTTATGCAAATTTCTCTTTGGCCAACTCAAACCCAGAATCATAGTGGGAGAGGGATTCTAGGACAGGTAGTTCCCAGCAGAACCATGTTAATGACAGAACAGGCCAGACATCTAGCCTAGCTGTTTTAATAAATATCACCAAACCCAGGTGATGGGTGGGCCTCCTGCCACTAGAATACATACAGGAAACTGTTGCTGGGAGACCCCACTGTGCCAGGAAGAACTGTTTGACACAGTTCTGTGTGACCTCCATGCCGTGCTCCATCACCTGGAAAGAAGTGCTCCACGGGTGGGGAGGCAAGTCCCTAGGCAGCAGGGACTTCCCTGATGGTCCAAGGCAAGTTAAGACTTCACCTTGCAATGCAGGGGACACAGGTTTGATCCCTAGTCAGGGAACTAAGATCCCACCTGCCTCAGGGCAATTAAGCCCAAGGTTTCCGACCACTGAGACTGAGTTCCATGACTCGATTGCCTACAGGCCACAGTGAGAGATCCTTTGTGCCCCACTAAGACCTAACACAGCCAAAATCATCAAAAAATTGTTCCAAGCAGCAGCATGGCCATAGAAGGAGCCAGGCCAACTCCACACCTCTCCATACAGCTCCAGTGCTGGCCTGCACACCCTGAGAACCCCATCCCCAGCTTTCTTGAGACTTTCATGTTGATTCTCAGTGCTCATGGGAATCAACACTGCCACTGATGACTTTGATCCTCTTTGCATGTAAAGACAGTGTGGTGTTGCAGCAAAAAAACATAGTCTCAGAAGCTAGATTTCTGGGTTTAAGGACCAGGTCCACCATTTCCCAGCTGTGCCACTTTGACCAAGTTATTCAATCTCTATGCCCCAGTTTTTTTTCTCATATCAAGTAGGATAGTATTACTCTGCTGCTGCTGCTGCTACATTGCTTCAGTCGTGTCCGACTCTGTGCAACCCCATAGACGGCAGCCCACCAGGCTCCCCCGTCTCTGGGATTCTCCAGGCAAGAACACTGGAGTGAGTTGCCATTTCCTTCCACAATGCATGAGAGTGAAAAGTGAAAGTGAAGTTGCTCAGTCGTGTCCGACTCTTCGTGACCCCATGGGCTGCAGCCTACCAGGGTCCTCTGTCCACGGGATTTACCAGGCAAGAGTACTGGAGTGGGTTGCCATTTCCTTCTCCAATGCATGCATGCATGCTAAGTCACTTCAGTCATGTCCAACTCTGTGCCACCCTATGGACAGCAGCTCACCAGGCTCCTCTGTCCACAGGATTCTTTAGGCAAGAACACTGGAGTGGGTGCCATTTCCTTCTCCAAGTATACTCTATAATACTATTATATGGTTTTTGAGAGGATGAAAGTGATGATGTGTCAATCACTTAGAATTTATATGAATACCATTCATTAAATTTCAATGACTATAAGTCACTTTGTTTAGTAATCATATATTTCTTAGTTTCTTTGTATTCTACCAAACCATTACCCAACAGGATCTGACAGTACTTTGGAACAAATCAACATCATCAGGTGTAAAAAAAAAAAAAAACCGAATGATAATTTGAGACAATGGTAAGAAAACAATGTTATTTTCAGAATTTTCATATTTCCACGTTACTATTTCAGAATGACCTTTCTCCAAATTTGTGAGGTTTTATCATCCATGGATGACTTGCCAGGTGACTTAGTGGTAAAGAATCTGCCTACCAATGCAGGAGGCGCAAGAGAGGTGGGTTCTCTCCCTGGGTCAGGAAGATCCCCTGGAGAAGGAAACGGCAACCTGTTCCAGTATTCTTGCCTGGAAAACCCCATGGACAGAGGAGCCTGGCAGGCTACAGTCCATGGGGTCACAAAGAGTCGGACAAGACTTAGCACAGTGCGAGCACACACACACACACACACACACACACACACATCATAAAAGAAATTTACTCTTACAAGGCAGTCTTTAGGGAACTTTTCTAATAGTGATTATAGAAAAGTTAAAGACCAAGTATGAGGCAAAGTTGTCTTATTTCCATCAATAGCTGGCAAATTTCACCCATGACTATTGGCTGAAGTAGCAGGAACATAAAACCAGAAGAAAGGTTCGTGATGTTGGGTTTCATTGACGGTCTCAGCAAGAGTAGAAAGGTGTCCTCCCAGGGGCATAACCTTGAGCTGCATGTGCTTGGTCTCTGAGAAATAACTGGCATAGTCTAGTGATCCACTATGAATCGTCATGGTCAGAAGTTTCCCCGTAAAAATATTCTCGTAAGCTAGTGGGAGTGCATATTCAGTCCAGCCTCTTTGGAGGACAATTTGGAGAGAAATGTCAACACTGTAAATGTTCATAAACACTGTAAATGTTTATACCCGGTGATGTGCTCAGTGTTTGTTGTATTGATATGATGGAGAATCGAATGGTCTTGGTTCCTGGTTAATGGAGTGTGTGCTTAGTCAGTCATGTCCTACTCTTTACAACCCTTCGGGCTGTAGCCTGTCAAGCACCTCTGTCCATCAGATTTTTCAGGCAAGAATATTGGAGTGGGTTGCCACCTCCTCCTCCAGGGGCTCTTCCTGACCCAGGGATTGAACCCACATCTCCTGCATTGCAGGCAGATTCTTTACCTGCTGGGCCCTTGGGGAAGTTCAGTTAATGGGATGGAGCCTCTTCAGTTCAGTTCAGTTCGGTCACTCAGTCGTGTCCAACTCTTTGTGGCCCCATGGACTGCAGCATGCCAGGCCTCCCTGTCCATCACCAACTCCCAGAGTTTACTCAAACTCATGTCCATTTGAGTCAGTGATATTGTCCAACCGTCTCATCCTGTCATCCTCTTCTCCTCTTGCCTTCAATCTTTCCCAGCATCAGGGTCTTTTCAAATGAGTCAGTTCTTCACATCAGGTGGCCAAAGGATTGGAGTTTCAGCTTCAACATCAGTCCTTCCAATGAATATTTAGGACTGATTTACTGGATGGACTGGTTGGATCTCCTTGTAGTCCAAGGCTCTCAAAAGTCTTCTCCAACACCGCAGTTCAAAAGCATCAATTTTTCCAAGCTCAGCTTTCTTTATAGTCCAACTCTTACATCCATACATGACTACTGGAAAAACTATAGCTTTGACTAGACGGACTTTGTTGGCAAAGTAATATCTCTGTTTTATAATATGCTCTCTATGTTGGTCATAACTTCCTTCCAAAGAGTAAGCATCTTTTAATCTCATGCCTGCAGTCATGGAGCCTCTTAACTCTTAGAATTTCCTGAATGTTAAGAGTGCTGCGTATTCATGCTGGGCTCCTGGGGTTGCACCTGGGTTTCTGTTAATGAGTTAAGCTTGACTGTGACAGTGATGGGCTTCTAGGAAGTTTTAAGATGGAGGCTGGCCATGCCAGAAAGATGGATCTTGTGATTAGAGACCTGGGGCTTAGGCCACCCACTGGTAGCCCATCCCTCCTTCTCTGGGAGTGCACTGGGCTAGAGACTGAATTCAATCACATGGGCAATAATTAAATCAATCACGCCACCTTAATGAAATGCCAGTAAAAGCTCTGGACACTTAAAGCTCCAGTGAGCTTCCTGGTTGGTGAACTCTTTGATGTGCCTGAGGGATGATGAGTCCTGCAGGCCCCCAAACTCTTCATCCGGGACTCCGTCAGGCCTCACCAATAGGTTTCTTCATTTGGCTGGTCCTGATTTGCATCCTACATAATGTAGCCATAATGATAAGTGAAGAACTGAGTTCCGTGAGTCATTCTAGTAAATTATCAAATCTGAAGAGGTTATGCTAAGTTGCTTCAGTCGTGTCTGACTCCTTGCAACCCTATGGACCATAACCCTCCAGGCTCCTCTGTCCATGGGATTATTCAGGCAAGAATACTGGAGTGGGTTGCCACGTCCTCCTTCAAGGGATCTTCCTGACCCAGGGATTGAACCTATGTCTCTTACGTCTGCTGCATCGACAGGAAGGTTCTTTACCACTGGCGCCACCTAGGAAGTCAGAACAGGTCATGGGAACCTCCAAGTCTGTAACCAGTTAGCCAGAAGTGTGGGTGACCTGGGAACCCCCAGACTTGCAGCTGGCATCTGAAGTGAGCCAGCCTTTTGGGGGGCTGTGCACTTAACCCATGAAGTCTGCACTGACTCCAGGTACTGCTGGAATTTAATCATAGTACTGCAGTGTTTGACAACCAGCTCTCCAGGAGGGATAAGTGAAGCCCTCCTGTGTAATGACTGCAGGTTTCCATGATGTAAATACTCTCACTGTGGCCAAGACAAGTTACCAGTGTGATGGCATTGACTGTGGGCCTGGGAAAGGATGCATTTGGCCTGGTCCTCATGGGAGCGTGTAAACTAAGTAAACGTCAGTTTACTCTCATATCCTTGGGCCAAGCAATTCCACTTCTCAAAATACATCTCGCAGGTAGGCTGGTGCATTTTCCCCATCCCAGACATTTACAGGGATGGTCACTGTGTGTGGTTTATATTCATAAAAGACTAAAAACAAGCTACAGGCCCACCAATAAGCTTTAAAAAAAAAAAAACCATCAGACATGAATAAAATGAAATGCTCTGCAGGGTTTAAAAAGAATGAGGCAAATCCATACTGATGTGAAATAATTTGCAAGATGTATCATTAAGTGAAAAAAGGAAGATGAAGAACCCTCTCCTGGTTGCTACCATTTGGTATAATGTGAAGGGGGATATATATTAACCTGGATACATGTGTAGACTTTCTTGGGAAGGAGTACACAAAAATCTAGTGAAAAAGGGAGACTCTGGGAAGGAGGATTGGGAGATCTGAGTGAGAGACACTACTTTTTACATACACATTTTTGTACTGTTTGCATTTTAATGGTGCCTATTTAAAAACATTAAAGATTAAAGCAATAGGCCATGATAGTAGGGTAATTGAAATGAATGAGTAAATAAATGAATGAATGAACCTTTGAACAAAATGACCTTAGCTCTTTCATCATAGTTAATACACTTGTCACAAATTGCTGGGCACAGCTATGTTCTAAGAGGGACAGGGTTCAAAAAGAAACCAGGAGGCACTGACAATTAGGTCAAACATGGAAATCCCTGTAGAAGCCAGGTAGACACCATGAATTCACAAAGCTGTCCATGGAACCAAAGGGCTCCTGCCGACCTCGGGGGAAGCCTTGATTCACCTACAGTCGCTGTTGGCTGGCAGAAATGCAGGCCCAGGGTTGCCAGATCTTCTGAGTTCTTCAAGAGAATTCAGAAATTAAAAAAAAAAAAAACTCTTGTTTAAAGCAAGCAATTAATGCAAATCTTTTAACAACATAATATGAGCCAGATAAAATCAATTATAAGTTGGTAGCAGAGACATTACTTTGCTGACAAAAGCCCGTCTAGTCAAAGCTATGATTTTTCCAGTAGTCATGTATGAATGTGAGTTTGAAAAGTTTTTGAAGTGCAAGTTGCTTAGTCGTGTCCGACTCTTTACAACCGCAGGAATATACAGTCCATGGAATTCTCCAGGCCAGAATACTGGAGTGGGTAGTCTTTCCCTTCTCCAGGGAAACTTCCCAACCCAGGAATTGAAGCCAGGTCTTCCACATTGCAGGAAGATTCTTTACCAGCTGAGCCTGGACTGTAAAGAAAGTCAAGCACTGAAGAATCGATGCTTTTGAACTGTGGCGTTGGAGAAGACTCTTGAGTGTCCCTTGGACTGCAAGGATATCCAACCAGTCCATCCTAAAGAAAATCAGTCCTAAATATTCATTGGAAGGACTGATGTTGAAGCTGAAACTCCAGTCCTTTGGCCACCTGATGTGAAGAACTGACTCATTTGAAAGACTGAAGGCAGGAGGAGAAGGGGACAACAGAGGATGAGATGGTTGGATGGCATCACCTACTTGATGGACAGGAGTTTGAGCAAGCTCCAGGAGTTGGTGATGGACAGGGAGGCCTGGTGTGCTGCAGTCCATGGGGTTGCAAAGAGTGGGACATGACTGAGAGACTAAACTGAAACTGAATTTTAAAGAGGATGTTTGTTTCCACCAGGAACTTGCTACTCATCTAAGTTCAGGCTAAGCAGGATGTGACAGTCTAAGATTTTTATTGTTTTTTTCTCCTCAAGCCATCATTATATTTAATAATAGTATGGTATTGATAAAATTAGTGTCTTTGCCCATTTGCTTGCGTGTGTGCTGAGTCACCTCAGTCATGTCCAACTCTTTGTGACCCCGTGGACTGTAGCCTGCCAAGCTCATTCTGTCCATGGGACTCTCCAGGCAGAATACCAAAGTGGGTTGCCATGCCCTCCTCCAGGGAACCCAGGGGTTGAACCCGAGTCTCCTCTGCTTCCTGTATTGCAGGCGGATTCTTTACCACTGAGCCACCAGGGAAGCCCTAGACCATTTGGGCTACTATAAAAAAAACAATAATTAAAAAAAAATAAAACTACTGCAGACTGGGTAACTTAGAAACAACAGAAATGTAGGACCCTGGTGGTCCAGTGGTTTAAGAATCTGTGCTTCCAATGCATGGGTTGGGGGTTCAGTCCCTGGTCAGGAAACTAAGAACCCATATGCACATGGTGTGACCAAAAAAAATGAATTTAAAGAACAAAACAAATTTTCTCACAGTTCTGCATGCGGGAAGTCTCAGGTCAAGCTGCCGGCTCGGTCATGTTCTCTGAGGACTTTTTTCCTGGCTCACAGCCAGTGACCTCCCTCTGGGTTGGGGTGGTGTGGAGGGAGTTGCTAGGACTTTTTTTTTTTTTAAGTTTTTATTTTGCCTTGGGGTATATAGCTGACTAACAATACTGTGATAGTTTCAGGTGAATAGTAAAGAGATTCAGTCATACGTATACCTGTCTGTATCCATTCTCTCCCAAACTCCCCTCCCATCCAAGCTGCCCCATAAAATTGAGCAGAGTTCCTGTGCTACACAGTAGGTCCTTTTTGGTTATCCATTTTGAATATAACAGTGTATACCTGTCCATCCCAAACTCCATAACTATCCCTTCCCCTTATCTTCCCCCCACCCCAGCAACCATGAATTTGTTTGAGTCTGTTTCAGTTTTATAAATAAATTCATTTGTATCAATTCTTTTTAGATTCCACATATAAGGGATTTCATACAGTACTTCTCCTTCTCTGCCTGACTTCACTCAGAATGACAATCTCAAGGTCCGTCCATGTTGCTGCAAATGGCATTGCTTCACTCTTTAGTGGTTAGGATTTCAGCCTGTGACTTTGGAAGGAACATGAGTATTCAGATCATGTTGCTGCTAAGTCGCTTCAGTTGTGTCCGACTCTGTGCGACCCCACAGACAGCAGCCCACCAGGCTTCTCCATCCATGGGATTCTCCAGGCAAGAACACTGGAGTGGGGTGCCATTTCCTTCTCCAATGCATGAAAGTGAAAAGGGAAAGTGAAGTCGCTCAGTCGTGCCCGACTCTTAGCGACCCCATGGACTGCAGCTCACCAGGCTCCTCCCCTCCATCCATGGGGTTTTCCAGGCAAGAGTACTGGAGTGGGGTGCCATTGCCTTCTCTGATTCAGACCATAGCAGTCAGTTAAGTCTGAAACCAATTTCCCTTGGCAGTATATACCAATTAACAGATTTTTAAAGCTATAAGAAATTGTCAGACCCATACAAAAGTGAGGGATGAGAGTGTGCAGAGGAAAACTAAGAAGGAGAAAGCTCTAAAGGCCACAGCTGGGCAGACCCAGCAAGGCAGCCAGAGTGGAGCCCAGACAGGAACAGTGAAAAGAGAGCACCACAGCACAGCTGTCCCCCTCCCCGCCCCAGGAGGATGCGGATTAGGTCAGAGACAGGAGGTCCAATCATTATAAGGTAGTCTTTTCCAGTGGGTTTTCTTGTTTATCGATCTGCCTTCCTGAATCCCCTGTGTGTCCACTCTAGTTTCATTAGAATTGCCTGCGTCCATCAATATCCACATTAGAACTCATTTATCCTTACTGACTGAGATCCCCCCGTCACCCTCTTAGCTGAAAGTTAAGCAGGCTTCCTGTTGCTCTAGCTTTTTAGAATCTCAGCTGTCAGCCTGGCCATGCTTCCATGCAAGCTCAGACCCACAGGGTTAAGCAAGCCCAGACGGAAGTGAGATTAATGGGGGCGTCTGTGTTACTGCAGAAGGAGAGAAAAGAGAGACGTTCATAATAATGATGACGAGGGTAGCAGCTTTTATTATGGGCCAAGGGGCTTTATAGGATAGGCAACTAGAAGTCTCACCCTATTACTCCATCTAGCTCCAAGCCAGAATCTCTGGGGAAATGTGCCTTCCTCTGAGTCAGGTCCACATATGATTTCTCAGAGCCCAGGAATGATCAATTTAAATATTTCAACAAACAATGGTTGAAAAACCAAATAAGGTAACCACAGATGACTCCTTTTTGGATAAAACCAAAAAAAGTCACCCAGGACATCCAGTCCCGAGCACGCTATATCCAGCCAGAGAAGACTGGCAGGCACTCCCGTCCTTGGCAGTGAAATGACGTCCTTGGTCAGCCAACCTGGCTGCGCATGGTTTTGCCAACAGAAAAGACTTTTCGTAGCAAGGTTATATCCTGTTTCCTCTTCTAAGAGCCGTCTCAGACCAAACTTTGTCCCATTCTCTTAGGACTCACCCGAAAGCTACAACACACTCCGACATTCAGATTTTTTTTCTACGTAAGTCAAAGCTAGCGTTCCATACTAGTATTGTCTCCTATCTGCAGAGCCAGAAGCCAAAACTCAGGGAGATTAAGTTACTCACCCCATCAGTAAGACCCAGAGCACAGATAAAAATGGATTTCGCCTACTTCAAGATTATTGTTCTTTCTATTCATCATTTATAACTTTTTCATTTCTAACTACAGAAGTAAGTACATAAGCGTGACGGGAAAATTGGAATATACAGAAACAGATTTTGCATTTCTTTTCAGGCTCGCTCTTTTACAGTTACACGCGTGCAAAAAAAACACAGGTCACATTTCATCAGGATTAGTCACTGCATGTGCTTGACAAAGTGCAGAATTCTCACCCTCGGGCAAGAAAAACAGCCCCAAGAACTGGAAGGTTTCCCATGGTTTATAGTTTAGGCAAGGACAACCTTGAAATTACTTCAGATGGGCTTGTATTTCACTGGGTTAATTTTCAAATAACCCATTATAATTAATAATCCAAGTACTAGATAAATTGAGGTTTTTTTTAAATATTCTGCTTCATGCCTGCTTTCAGAAATGGTGCTGGGACATGATGAGCACCAAGTTCACTTAAAGTCAGAGTCATCCTGGCCACCGACAGGGTGAGGAGGTGACATACAATAAGGTCAGCTATTCATACAATCATTTATCATTCAATAAGTAAGTCAGGGACTTCCCTGGTGGCCCAGTGGCTAAGACTCTGTGCTCCCAATGCAGGGGCCCCAGGTTCAATCTCCAGTCATGGAACTAGATCCCACAGGCCACAACTAAGACCCAGTGCCACCAAATAAATAAATATTTTTAAAAAACAATTCAGAGTACCTTTCATGGGCCGGGCACAGGTTTCAATTTTGAGATACAACAGTACCCCAAACAGTCCCTGCCTTCACAGGGCTTCCACTCCAGGAAGGGAGACGGACAATAAACAAATGAACTGAGAAAATGTCAGGCTGTGAGAAAGAACTGTATAGAACGAAAAAGCATAATATGAATGTCTGAAATACACATCATTAAAAGAAGAATTGTAATGATAAAAAAAAGAACAATAAAGCAGAATATAGGGAATGGGAAGTGCTGAGGTAGGAGGTTACTCCTTAATGCAGTATTTTATTCTGCTCAGACTGCATAACAGCACACCACACACTAAGTGGCTTAAACAACAGCAATTTTTCTCTTGCAGTGCCAGAGGCTGGATATTCAAGATCAAGACTGGCCCCATTTGGTTACAGTGGGAGCACTTCCCAGCTTGCAGACTGCCCCCCCATCTCCATCCTCAGCATGCGCACACGGAGAGGGGATGTGGGGGAAGGAGCTTTGGCTCTCTGCTCTCTCTTGTGTGCATGTATGTGCTCAGGCATGCCTGACTCTTTGCAACCCCATGGGCTACAGCCCACTAGGCTCCTCTGCCCATGGGATTCTCTAGGCAAGAATACTGGAGTGGGTTGCCAATTCCTACTCCAGGGCATCTTCCTGACTCAGGAATGGAACCCATGTCTCCTGCATCTCCTGCATGGGCAGGCTGAGTCTTTACCACTTGAGCTACCTGGGAAGCCCCCGTTTTCTTTTAAAAGGACACTAATCCTATATGACCAAGACCCCACCTGTGTGACTTCATTTAACCTTAATTACTTCCTTTCTCCAAACAGTCACACTAGAGGGTTAGGGCTTCAATGTATGATTTGGGGAGGAGGGTGCAGCAGGATGGGGATACATGCATTCATTCAGTCCATAATATACAGAATAGTCTGAGAAGGCATCTCTGATAAGATGGGGCAGCCAGCTTTCAAGGAGGCCCTTGGTGAGCCTCACTTTCCTGGTGTCTACACCCTTGTGTGTCTCCTCCCATAGTAAATCAGGGATGGCCCCTTGGCCTACAATAAAAGCTGTTACCCTCATCATCGTTATTATTAATGCCACTGTTTTCTCTCCCTCTGCAGTAACACAGATGCCCCATCAATCTCACTTTCATCTGGGCTTGCTTAACCCTTTGGGCTTGAGTTTTCTTGGAAGCATGACCATGCTGACAGCTTAGATTTTAAAAAACCTAGAGCAACAGGAAACTCACATATTTTAATTTTGGGGGTGACTCACTCTGGGACACGCCATGCTTCAAGGCAGGACAATGAAGCAGCCTTGGGAGAGGACCATGTGAAGAGGAATTCAGAAGCCCCTCCAGGTTCTTCAGGAGAGGAACCTCCAGCCCCAGTCAAGCCTTCAGATGACTGTAGCCCCAGCTCAAAGCTGCACTCAGTCTCATGGAAAATCCTTAGCCAGAGCCACACAGCCATTCCGGCCCTGACTTTCTAATCTAAAGAAAAGGTGAGATGATAATGTTTTGAAGTAATTTGTCATACAGCAAAGATAAGTAATACATAAAGTGAGTGTCCTGAAGGAAAGAAGCAAGATGAAGCCTTTCAGGAGGAAGGAAAAGCAACTATCCAAGCCAGGAGATGAGAGTGTGTGTGGCAAGTTCAAGGAACAGCTCTGAGGCTGGTGTGGCGAGAGCAGAATAAACGAGGGCAAGAGGAGCCAGAGGCGGGACAGGGTGGGAAAACGCGGGGTCAGACCACACAGGGTCTGTGTGTCTCGACCCTACAGCATCACATGCGGAGCCATCCCCTTAGGGGAGCTTCTTAGTTGATCAGACGGAATATCCTGGTAAGTCTTGAATCTCATCAGGTTATGCCAGATATCTTAATATTCTCAAAAAGTGTTCCTTTATTTTTTATTTATTTATTATTTTAAAAATATGTATGTGCTGTACCGAGTCTTAGTTGCAGCTTGCGGGATCTTTAGTTGGCAAGTGAACTCTTGGTTGTGGTGTATGGGATCTAGTTCCTTGACCAGGGATTGAACCTGGGCCCTTGGTATATTGGGAGTGTGAGGTCTTAGTCACTGGACCACCAGGAAAGTCTCACTCACTCTTTTAGATATTACTTATGTTTACAACCCCCAGATTTGTCTTTCCAGTCTAGATGTTGCCCCTGAACTTCAGCATCTTATACCCAAGGGCTTAGTCAACTTCTCTTCTAGAATAAGTAATAGCTGTCTCAAACTTACTCTGTCCCGAATCAGAGTCCTGGTTTTTCCCCACCACCCCCATTCCTCAGTCTCCCACATCTCTAAAAATGAAAATCCATCTTTCAGGGACTCAAGTTAAAAATCTTAGAGACATCTTTTACTCTCCCTCTTGTTTCCCCTACTTCTCATCCAACATATTGGCAAAAGTCTAGAAACACTCCTTTCAAATTGTAAACAGAATCCAACATGTCTCACCATCGCCAGTTCAGTCACTGTCCTCCAAGCCACAGTTATTTCTAGTCTGGGTTATGGTACAAGTTTTCTAACCAGTTTCCCTATACCTCCTGTGGTCTGCTCTCAACCTGTAGCCAGAGGGAGGTTTAAACATAGATGTCAGATCACGTCATTTGTCGGCCCTCAATTCCCCAGAGTCTCCCCATCTCACTCGGCAGAAAAACCAAAGCCTTCATAGGATAAGCCCTTCAGGATCTTGCCCAATTATCTTTAAAACCTTGTCTCCAGTTACTCTTGCCCTCATTCACTCAACTTCAGCATCAACAGCCTCCCTGCTGTTCCAGAAACAAACCAGGCACTCTTCTGCCTTGGGGGCTCTTGCTGTTCCTTTTATCTGGAGTACTCTTTTCTCCAGTATATCCAAGATTGACTCCCTGACCTCCTTCAGGAATGTGCTTCGTGTTACCTTGCCAGCAAAATCTTCTGGGACCACACTATTCAAAATTGCAACCCCCATCTCTAGAATCCCTTATCTCTTCTTTGCTTTATTTTTGCACAGAGGTCTTATCGCTACCTGACACGTTATGCATTTTAATTATATTTTGTTTTATTTATTTTTGTAGGGCTCCTGCTATTACAATATAAGCTCCTTAATGGTAAGAGTTTCTGTTTTGCTCACTGCCGAACCCCCAGGGCCTAAAACAGGTCTTATCACATAGTAAACACCTAATAAACACTTGAATGAATGAGTAAGACCCTTAGTGCAGATATAAGAGCCTCCATTTGGGAGGTGAACAAATGCTGAAACATGGTAGCTAACCTGGAAGGCTTAAGATAGTGGGGAGAACTTAAGATGCTCTAAAGAGTGAGGAAAAGAAAAACAAAGGCAAAGGCAAGGTATACAGAGAAGGGCCCAGCATAGCTAGGAGGAACCTGGGGAGGGGAACCAGAGAGAAAGTTCTTCCCTTGGAGGTGGGTTCAAAAGGCTGGGGAAATCAGACTTCCCTGGTGGTCCAGTAGTGAAGACTCCAGGCTTCCAGGGGGCATGGGTTCAATCCCTCTGGGGAACCAAGATGCCGTAAGACATAGCCAAAGGGAGGTGGGGGGAGGGAAGACTGGGAAATACTTCAGAGGACTTTTAAACTAGTTGTTATGGGATGTGCAATGAAAACCTTAGTCCTCCACCTTCCCTGCAAAGTACTTCCACCAATTCTTCTCTGCTTGATAATGCCTCTGCGGGAGGGGATTCTCGCTGGAGAAATGGGCGAGGACTGACTTTTGCATCCAAGGCGGCTGACGGTCAGCTCCTGTAGTGCAGCACAGCTGATGTGTGAGTTGCACCTGCAAGCTTTAACCTTGTTCTGTGTTTCCTTGGCTGGCTTCTATTGAATAGATGGTAACTTGGAACAAGGACCAGGGTTTTAATTCATCCGACACTGTGCACTGTGGCTTGGGTCCAGTTCATCTCAAGGACAGCTGCTTTTCTACACATTCTTCAATTCATCCTTATAATTACTATCAACAACCAGCACATACACACACAGTGTACCAGACATGACAGCCTGGAAAGACACGATCTCTGAGCTCAACAGCTTAGTTCTCTTTTAATCCTGCAGGTCTAGGGTCTTCCTCTCCTACTTGTTTTCTAATAGAGTTAGCTGACTTAACGCAAGTAGACTTTTTGAATTCCCCTCTCCATGAATTTTGCTCCAGCCTGTGCTTTGAGAGTGCTGCAGGCAAAGAAATTTCTTTCAAGAACAACTCACCACCACTGGAGAAGGGTCAGAAAATGAAAGCAAGGAGACAAGAATCGTGTTATTTTTGTATTGTTAATGTAAAATCACATTGAGATAGCACTTATAATAAGATAGAGAAAAAATATTTTTGTAGGCTAAAAAGCCATATTCGCAAAAGGTATATTCTTTTTATCTACATCCTATCTGGCTTTTCTCTGCCTTTATTTTATTTCCATCATAGTTCTTAAGGTAGCAATAATGTGCCATCGGCCAAAAGAGCCAAAAGAGTTCTTATTCTTTGCCGTCTTCTAACCTGAAACCCCAACTCTGAGCAGCCTCTTCCCCTGTTCTCCTCTTCCCCAGGCTGACTCATCACTTACCTTCTATCTGGAAATAATTGGCCTTTCAGGTCCTCTCTCCAAAACATATTTCTCCCCTCCAGGTTTTCTATAGGTAAAAAGAAATTCGTAACTTTTCCCAATCTCAGATGTGCACACTCAATTTCATTTAGTTCTAATACCACACGTGATTTAAAAAAATCAGCAGTGCCGTTGTTACAAATAGGTGAATGAGGACAGAGATTAGCAGTGATATCTAGTAGACAGGGGGCTTCCCAGGTGGCTCAGTGGATAAAGAACCCACCTGCAATGCAGGAGACACAGGAGAGGCAGGTTCAATCCCTGGGTTGGGAAGATCCCCTGGCAAAAGGCATGGCACCCACTCCAGTATTCTTGCCTAAAGAATCCCATGGACAGAGGAGCCTGGTGGCCACAGTCCATAGGGTCGCAAAGAGTCGGACCTGACTGAGTGACTGAGCACACGAAAACTAGTAGGTAGAATTCAATGTAACTTCAAACCAGATCAGCAAAGTACTGTTGGGATATACGAGGAGGCACAGGAAGAGCCCACAGGGTGCAGACCCAACTCTCCAGACCGAACTCTGCTCACAGCCATCGCAAGCACGTGTAAGTCCTACATTCAAAGAAGCAGACAGGACTTCCCCAGCAGTCCAGTGGTTAAGACGCTGCCTTCCAGTGCCAGAGGTGTGGGTTTGATTCCCGATCAGAGAACTAAGGTCCCACATGCTGCAGGGTGTGGCCAAGAATTTTTTTAAATAAAATAAAGAATTAAAAAAACAGAGAGATGGACAAATAGGCCATAGGAATAGGACAGAGAACCTAAAACAGGTGTATGCCTAGAAAGACACTTGGTGTGTAATGGAAGGGGCATTCTACAGCAACAGAAAAAGACAATCTTCAACTAAATGGTGCTGGGACAGTTGAGTGTCCACGTGGAAAATCTGAAACTGACCAGCTGCTTTACAACATATACAATAAACTCCCAGTAGATTAAGGATTCAAATATAGAAGGCAAAACCCTCCAACTTTTAGAAAAGAATATCTTTATGACCCAACCATATTCATGTTGCTGTACAACAGAGACTAACACATGGTAATCAACTATACTTCATTTAAAAAATTGTTCATAGACTACATATACCAATAGCAGTGCTTTGTAAACTATGAACGTGAACATGAACATGAACGTGAAGTCGCTCAGTCGTGTCCAACTCTTAGCAACCCCACGGACTGCAGCCTACCAGGCTCCTCTGTCCATGGGATTTTCCAGGCAAAAGTCTATATGAAGTGCTATACAATTTCATACAGGCTTCCCTGGTGGCTCAGATGGTAAAGAATCTGCTGGCAATGCAAGAGACCCAGGTTCAATCCCTGGGTCAGGAAGATCCCCTGGAGAAGAGAATGGCAACTCACTCCAGGATTCTTGCCTGGAGAATTCCAAGGACAGAGGAGCAGGCTACAGTCCATGGAATCTCAAAGAAGGGGACACAACTAAGCAACTAACACTTTTACTTTCATACAATTTCCTGTTATGATCTTTAGAAATTTAAACTGGGACCAATACATAGGAGTGAACCTGATGAGCTGTACACAGACTGTGTACATCTTCAGCCTCACCAAGGAAGGCCAAATTGTTTTCTACTGAGTATAGAATAGAAGTCCTATTGATCTACAATGTTTCAAGACTGTTTAGTTATTTTAGGTACTAGACTTTATTTTCCAATCCAATGTGTATCTCATTATAATATACATTTTCCTGATAGTTTATAAAGACCATGTTTTTAATATTTATTGACCATATTATATTTGTTGGCTATATTTAGTGTTGTCCACATTTTTTACTTATTGAACAATTGTATGTGTCTTTTTTTTTTTTTTTGCTTTCTCAACCATTCACAGAGAGGTCTTTTTATATTCAGAATACTAGTACTTTGTTGGTTACCTGTTACAGATTCTTATTCTCAATTTGTGCCTTGCCCTTTCACTTTTTCAGTCTGTCATTGGATGAATGACATAATTTTAATGGTCCAGTTTACCAAACAGCAGATTATTTGCCATCTGAGCTACCAGGGAAGCCTGTATGAAATTGTTAATATCTGTTATACAGCAACATGACCCCATTATATAATATATACATTCTTTTTTATGTTCTTTTCTCTTATGGTTTATCCTAGGATACTGAATATAGTTCCCTTTGCTATACTGTAGGACCTTGTTGCTTATCCATTCCATATGTAATACTTTCCATCTGCTAACCCCAAGTTCTCAGTCCATCCCCTTCTCACAGCCCTCCCCCTTGGCAGGCACAAGTCTCTTTCTCTATGTCTGTGAGTCTCTTTCCCTTTTGTAGACAGGGTCATTTGTGCCAGATTTTAGATTCCACATACAAGTAATTGCACATATTTGTCTTTCTCTTTCTGCTCACTTCACTTAGTATTATAATTGCTAGTTTCACCTGTGTTGCTACAAATGGCATTATTTTATTCTTTTTATGGCTGAGTAGTATTCCATGGTACACATGTACTACATCTTCTTTATCCATTTATCTGCTGATGGACGCTTAGGTTATTTCTATATCATGGCTACTGTGAATAGTGCTGCTCTGAACATTGGGGTGCGTGTGTCTTTTTGAATTATAGTTTTATCTTGATATCTACCCAGGAGTGGGATTGCTATTTTTGGTAATTCTATTTTCAGTTTTATGAAGAACCTCCATACTGTTTTCCATAATGGTTATACAAACTTACAGTCTCACCAGTAATGCAGGAGGATTCCCTTTTCTCCACACCCTCTCCAGCATTTGTTACTTGGGTCTACAAACAATTTTTAATCCATTTTTAATACACATTATTAACCCTACTTTTCACAGAGGTTTAGTTACCCTTTTAAGGTCACATGATTAGTGAGCAGCATTGATAGTCCTGTTCTCCTACATTTCTGTTCTGGGTATCTACCTTCCCCACTCTTATGAGGTCTGGTTGAAGCTCTATCCAGACATGGTCAATTAAAACAGCACAGTGATTGGTCTGGGGATAACGTGGATCTCGGGCCTGTCAATTCACAAGACAGAGTACTCCTCTTAGGACCACTGGGAAAGTTTCCTGTGCTTTCATGCTGGTCTAGAGTCTGGGAGAACGGAGGAGCCTGGTAGGCTGCAGTCCATGGGGTCACTAAGAGTAGGGCACAACTGAGAGACTTCACTTTCACTTTTCACTTTCATGCATTGGAGAAGGAAATGGCAACCCACTCCAGTGTTCTTGCCTGGAGAGTCTCAGGGATGAGGGAGCCTGGTGGGCTGCCATCTATGGGGTCACACAGAGTCGGACACAACTGAAGCGACTTAGCAGCAGAGCCTAGGAGACGATGAGACCAGAGCTGAGATGACCTGCCATGTGGAGTCTGAGAAAGAAGCAGGAGTGGAGTTGAGGAATGGAAGGAAAAGAAGCCTTCGTGATATAATTAATAGCTCTGAGCTACCTGAAGCCAGATTTACCCCCAAACATGTAAGTTACTTCAGCAATAAGCTCTCTTTCTGCTTAGGTGGCTTTTACAATTGGATTTATGATCGACTGAGTCGCTTTCGGCCGCCCTGGGTCTCCACTGCGGCGCAGGGTTTCTCTATCACAGCTGCGGGCTTCTCACTGCAGTGGCCTCTCTGCTGCAGAGCACGAGCTCTGGGGTGCAGGCTCCGTAACTGCGGCTCATGGGCTTAGTTGCCCCTCGGCCTGTGAAATCTCCCTGGACCAAGGATTGAACCAGTGTCCCCTGCACTGGCAGGCAGATTCTTAACCACTGGACCACCAGGGAAAACCTGCTCAAGTGATTTTGTGTTATTCTTTCTGCAAAGTACAAGGCAGGGAGTTCTGGGCCACACGGTGACAAAGCTCACAGTAGAGCCAGCTGTCCTAGCGTGCAGGGTTCTGCCTGCAGCTCTAGCCAGCAGGATGGGGCTGCTGTTATTTGGAGGCTGGCTCCAAAGCCAACAACAAAAAAATGGAAACAGTGTTTAGCTTTCACCTGGACAAGACTCTTTGGAGTGTTTCTCCAGCCTATTACATACAAAAATTTTCTTCCTTTTTATTTCTACAGGTGTACGTCTAGTTTGTATCTTATCCAATTCAAGGTCAACTACTTCATAATTGAAGGAGTTTCTTTATCAAAAATTTCCCCTAACATAGTCAAGGACAACATTCTGTAATTATAGATGAATTCATCCAAGCTGCCAATTGTGTTTAAAGGTGATGTGAGGATATATGTTAATTATTATTTAACAAGAAGAAGAAAGTATGATGACATTGTAAAGAAAATAACCACAATACGGAATGGTAAACAGTTCCTCTCCACATGGGAGAGTGGCAGCTTGTCAGAGTTGTCAAGAGAATGTTCTTATCTTCTGACAGAGGCTGGCTACTCCTGGAGAGAGGGGCCACCTTGCCAACTGGAATTAGTGAACTGGAGCTGAGGGGCTCCGGAAACCATGCCCATCACTGTAAGACCATGATGCCCCAAGTTAGTCTGATGTATTTATGGGAACAGTAGAACAGGGTATTTGAAAGCAAGACATCACGGTAATTCCAGAATGGTGATCAGCAATGTAGATAATAAAAGCCATCCCCAGTCAGAACAAAGAGATCAAGTTATCAGAGAATGAGCATGAGATATCAGCACAGCTGCTGAAATTACAAAGCACACAGGATTGGTCTTCAAAGTCCCCACTGCTCTTTGCCTCCCCTTCTGAACTTTCTGTTTTCCCAAAGCTCCACAGTGAGGCACTGGCTTTGGATGCTCTCTCTTTGAAAGGGCTTAAAATTCAAATTAAATATTTTTTCTTTCCATCTTACTCACCAAAACTTCCATTCCCTCACAGAATCATGGGCACCAGAGCCAGCCAGTGCTAAGTTAGAAGCCAAGCCATGGGACTTCCCTGGTGGCTCAGTGGATAAGAATCCGCCTGCCAGTGCAGGGGATATGGAATCAAACAAAGACTCCACGTGCCCTGGGGCAGCTGAGCCTGTGGGCCACAACTACCGAAGCCCACGTGCCCAGAGCTTGTGCTCTGCAACCAGGGGAGCCACCACAACAAGAAACCTGCACGACACAACCAAGAGTAGACCCTGCTCACTGCAACTAGGGAAGAGCCCTCGCAGAGCAGCAAAGACCCAGCGCAGCCAAAAATAAATGAAAAGAAGCTAGCAGGCCACTGACAAAGAAACGAAGCTAAGCAGGTTAACATCTCTAAGCATCAATTTCCTTATCTGAAAAATGCAAATAATAATAGCCCCTCGCTCATAGAATTCTTGAGAGAATTCATAGAGATAAGGCATGCAGTTTACCCATGGGTGGTCCATAGGAAAAGTCAATAAACATCTGTAATTATTATTGCTGCTACTGGTAATACTATAATTATTATGGTAAAGATGATCAATAGGTCTAACAATCCTGTGGAAGTTTATTCTTGGGAAAAAAAAAAAGAGCTTAATTGCTGGTTGATAACTTTCTGGAAGGAACCATTCATCATTTGCACCCTGTCTCCACTGCTTCCCTTGTGTCTTAGCTGGTAAAGAATCCACCTGTAATGTGGGAGACCTGGGTGTGATCTCTGGGTTGGGAAGATCCCATAGAGAAGGAAAAGGCTTACCTACCCACTCCAGTATTCTGGCCCAGAGAATTCCATGGACTGTAGTCCATGGGGTCGCAAAGAGTCAGACACGACTGAGTGACTTGCACTTCACTTCACTTCCTCCACTGTTTTTGCCTGTGGGGGTTTTTGTAAGACAGATCATGTACTCCTTACTGTAGTAAACATCAATTTTCCTTTTTCACAGGATCCTTCAGCAGGTAACCAACCCAAACAATGCAAAACAAGGTGGCAGCTCAGAGATCTGATACTAGCAATATTCAAGAACTTTCCCCTCTGTCTTTTGTGATTTACTTTAAGAATAAATTGCTTTTCTTTAAAGGTCACTTTGTTATTTTCGAATACTTTACACCTGACACTAACTTCTTGCTGTAGGGAATTGCACAAAGGATGATTTAAGCAATATTTCCTAAGATTTTATCTATTATATATCACAGTTCTCCTAGGGGAAAATAAAACAAGATGTTGACCAAAATGATTTTCCTAAAAATCAAATTTTTTTAAGATTTTTTAAAATGTGGACCATTTTTAAACTCTTTATTGAATTTGTTACAAAATTGCTTCTGTTTTTTATGTTTTGATTTTTTTGGCCATGAGGCATGTGGAATCAAACCCATGCCCTCTGCACTGAAAGATGAAGTCTTAACCACTGAACCACCAGGAAAGTCCCTGAAAATACAAATTTTATCAGAAATTAAAATAACAAGTAACCTGTTTTAATATCTTCCACCTGGGTAAGACATAATATGTAATTATAATTAATGTATATGGAATACTTCCTATATGTTCAGCAATAGACACTAAGGGTTTGTCATCTCACTGAGTCCTGACAATTATCCTATGAAGTTATTATTCTTCTCATTTTTAAAGTAAGAAAACTAAGGCTTAGGGATAGGAAGTAACTGAGCCCAAGTCACACAAGTAGCAAAGGGTGAGTGTAGGATGGACTCATCTTCCTCTCTACGTCAGGCTGCTTGGTGCAACCCAGCTCTTGCCCTTGACACTTCCAAAAGGCAATGTTAGGAGATGTTCATTTGGATAGCTGTAAATTAAAACAGCCAGTTCCAGCCAGTCTTACAGACTTTACTCTCTTAGCTTCTTCAAAATATCCATCATTAACTACCCATCCACTAAGATGGTATATGAGAATCTCCCAATTCTGAGGCAGATTCATCATGAGAAAAATCAGATACGGTAATGACTACCTGCCCAGGCATACACTATTACCTTCCATCCTTCCTCTAAGGTTTTGAGGTGTGTATCACTTCCAGGTGACAGATGGGAAAATGAAGTTCTGAGACATTCTGGTCAAAGACCAGAGCCTGCTCTAGGCTCACAGGGATATTCTTTTTTGGCCCACAGAGTGGTATTAAGACATCTGAGCCAACATTGAAAGACTGGATGACATGCTAAAACCCAGGTTGCTGGGTTCTATTAAGATTCTCAAATTTCCAAAAACCCTGGCCACATTCCCTCCTGGCATCAGTAGCTAAAACTGAGGAGTAGTTGCCCAGGGCCCACTCTCTCCAGGCCACCACTGTCCCCATCAGCCAACTCCTTTCCTTTTGGCTTAAATATCCACTGACTCCTATCTCGTAAAAACAGGCAGAAAATTATGACCAGTTGTTGACTTATCCCCAAAAGACACTCTCTGACAAGGCTATCATCTCCAAAAGATGCCCACCTGCTAGGAGAGCCACAGACTAATGGTGCAGATACCAGACACAAAATGTATCCTCTCGTGTATTAGAAATATCATTTGCCACAGGACACATTTTTAAAATTATCACAGGATATTGTTTTCATTAATTGTCTTGTGTAAGTGTCTATTATTCAGACATACTTTGTGGTTTTGCCACATGACTTGCCTAGGAACAATTCAAGTAAAAGACTCAGAGTGTATAGTATCCATGTTCTCCTTCCTTTTAGTGGCAGAACCCCTGGGTTTTAGCTGGAAATCTTGTCACCCGAGAAGAAACTACATTTCCCAGACTGCCTTGTGGTTTACTTAGACCAATGGGATGTAGACAACTTCCAGGTCTTCTAAAAGACTGACACAGACACTCTTCGCTGCCCCAGGCTAGATCAGGAAGGTGGAAGAGAGCCAGCATCAGCCCTAAAACAGTCAAGGAGATTACAGGGCAATAAGATGGAAGGCATCAAGGTCTCCGGATGTCTTTGTAGAGCAAAAACCACCCTACCTGCAAAAGTGAGCTCATTCTAGACTGCTCTTGGAAGATACATAAGCCTATTTACTTAAGCCATTATAGTTTATATGTTTTTGTTCCAGGATCTTTCCTCTCCTTATCCACACTCTCTCCTTATTTTCAGATATTCTTCATTCTTCTTTGGGTTTCAGAGGATGTGTCTTTCCTTCACTGCCTAAAGTACAGCCTTAAATCCTAACACAGCCTCTGAGGAGCAGTATGGCCTTGGGCAAGCTCCTTACCTTCTCAGAATCTAGTCTGCAGTATAATAGCTGGAAGGATTTGTCAAAAGGAGAGAGTACAGGTACATCTACGTTGTATTTTGGGATGCCTTTAGCCTGTATCTTATACAGCCACTTTCCAACCTACTTTTCTCTAATGAGAAAAGAAATTTAAATTTCCTTTTTAATCCTCATATATATATATTTGGCTGCACCCAGTCTTAGTTTGGCATACAGATCTTTTCTTAGTTGGGCATGTGGGATCTAGTTCCCTAACCAGGGATCGAACTTGTGCCCCCTGCATTGGGACCATGCAACCTTAACCACTGGACCAAAGAAAAGTCCCTCTAATGCATTTTTGAGCCCACACTCCATACTCATAACCCTGATTGCTCTTAGGAGTGAATCCAAGTTTCAAAAAGACATTTAAAAGGCCCCAGATGACTGGACTCCAGTGCCACCTCAGGCATGCTCTCCAGGCAGCCACAGATGCTCTCGCTGAGCTGGGAAAGGGCCCTTTGCCAACCAGGCCTGTCACTCTTGTTTCAAGGCCTTGTACTCTTGAGTTTCCTACAGCTCAGCCAACCAGAAGGCTATCCAGGGTAGGGATTCAGACCAGAAGAATCACAAAGATCAAAGTCCCAATCCTGTCTCTACCACTGCTTCCTGTGAATCCTGGCAAAGGACTTCACTTCCCTGTAAAATGGGTACCATCCAGTGGCTCATCTCAGGTTATTCTGATCATTATATCAGATGGATAGCCCTTGTCTGAGAGCCTTGCCTGTAGTAAACACTCAGCACACAGGTACTGTCATTATTGCAGCTCTCTTTCCTGGCTTTTTTTATTTTGTTACCTCACAGAAGCATGGAACAACCTCCAGCCCTTCAGCCTCTTTGGTTTTGTTGTCTAGTTGCCAAATCGAGTCTGAGTCTTTGTGAGCCCATGGACTGTAGCCTGCCAGGCTCCCCTGTCCATGGAATTTACCAGGCAAGAAATCTGCCCTGGGTAGCCATTCCCTTCTCCAGGAGATCTTTATGATCCAGGGATCAAACCTGCGTTTCCTGACTTGGCAGCCAGATTCTTTACTACTGAGACACCAGGGAAAATGCCTTGGCCTCTACCTGAGGATATATTCAGGGCCGTACACAGTGAGTGTCACATCCCAAACTGCATCTCCCTGATGACAATGTGCCAGTGACACTGGATGGAGCCCAAGCCCTCTCCCACACATTTGGGGAGAGGCATTTGGGGAGAGGCAGGGTGGTCCAGTGCATTTGGGGAGAGGCAGGGTGGTCTATGAGTAGCCAGCTCCCAGCATCCTGGTGCCCAAGAATCAGCTCCAGATCCTTCTCCACCAGTTTGCCCCCAGGATTGACAAGCAAACTGACTCTGGCATTTGGAGTTCTCGCTTTGGAATCCTCAGGCTTAAAAGTCACTCTTGTGAAAGCCCCAAAGTGAAAGCCACTCAGTCGTGTCCTATTCTGTGCAACCCCATGGACTGTCCATGGAATTCTCCAGGCCACAATAAATACCGGAGTGGGTAGCCTTCCCCTTCTCCAGGGGACCCTCCCAACCCAGGAATCGAACCAAGTCTCTCGCATTGCAGGCAGCTTCTTTACTAGCTGAGCCACAAGAGAAGCCCCAAAGAGCCAAAGCCCAGCTATACTGTGGTACAGTCATGCATCCATTAAAACAAGCCAGCAACCGAAAAGAAATTTTTAATTAGCATTTTACTGCAGTTTCTCTCAAAGAACACCAAAGAGAAAATACAGAAGAACTTGTTAGAAATTCTCTTTTCCTTTTCTTTCATTTCCAATTATTCCCCAAACCCTGCTGCTGTCCCAGAGACTCTCAGCCTTCTCTCTAAAGCAAGACACACACACACACACACACACACACACACACACATACACACACTTGCATACAGCCTACCAGAGGTACACCAGAGCTGGCTTGCCCCAGCTTGAAAGAGCCAGTTGTTCAATTTTCAGGAATTTTGCCAGTCAGTTGTTCAATGCAGCCATTATTAAAAATTAAATTATAGACACTTACAACAAAATAAATTATACACCAAAGTGATAAATATGCAATACTCAGAGGAAGAAAGGGATGAACATGGAACAACATGAGTGAATCTCAAAATAGTTATGCCAAAGCCAGGCAAAAGAAGAGTGCACATGGAGTGATTCCACATATGGAAAAAAGTCACTCTTTAGTGACAGAAAGCCAAACGAGTGGTCGTCTGAGGGTGGGGCTGGGAGGCAGTGGAAGGGACAGGTTACAAAGAGACATGAGGAGATTCAGGGGTATTCAACGTATTGTGCTGGTATTTTCACAGGTGTATATCTATGTCAAACTACCAAATTCGTGTGTATGCAGTTTACTGATGTCAATTATACCTCAAGAACGCTGTAACAAATACTCAAAATCCATCACTCTGTTTGACTATATATACTTTTTCTCCTTGTTTTTTTCATTTGGCTGCACCAGGTGTTACTTGCAGCGTGTGAGACCTAGTTCCCCCACCAGGGATCAAGCCCAGGCCCCCTGCATTGGGAGCACAGAGTCTTAGCCACTGGACCACCAGGGAAGTTCCCATCTATATACCCTTAAGGTTTCTTCACACTCTGTGTCTGTAATGCGGAAATACTGTGCAATGGTGCTTCTGGTCTCTTCTCCCAATTCCATTTTCAGTGACCTCACGTTGGGAGCCTGAAATTGGCCCTTGTGGGAGTGTTTACACCATGGAAATCAGCAAATACTCCAAACCATGGCTTGATATTTTTGTTTTCTTGGCTGTCAGGACTTAAGACAGTCATGGAAAAAAGTGTTATTAATAGTAATACAAGTTAAAATTGTGTTATGCCTCACATTGTGAACATCCTTCCCTGGTGGCTGAGACAGTAAAGAATCTGCCTGCAATGCAGGAGAACGAGGTTCGATCCCTGGGTGGGGAAGATCCCTGGAGAAGGAAATGGCAACCCACTCCATTATCCTTGCCTGGAGAATTTCATGGACAGAGGAGCCTGGAGGGCTCCAGTCCATGGCGTCACAAAGAATCGGACACACAACTGACCGACTAACACTTTCACTTTCTTTTACACTGTGAACAGGATAAAAAATTAAGTAGTTCAAAAACTATTATCCATTTCAGCAAAGAAGCCACTGACATCATTGATGAATGTGCAAAATTAAACGTACTCTTTGTTGTTTCACTTTCTTGTGTCTAACTTAACATAAATGAAAATATTAACCAATTTTAGGTTAGGACTGTATTCATTTATCAGTTGCAATGGCTCTAAGAGTTCAGCAAAAATCAATGAAAGCATTCTGTGGGGATCAATTGTTTGTAAAGAATTTATAATAAAGAATATTACATATTTTATTATCTGTAAATTGTGCATGACAAATAAAATCTATAATAAACTTACATATGTATGTGCAAACACACAGAGGTTTGTTTTTTTCAGAAAGCCTGTATGAAACATTTACCAGCATTATGTCACTTTAATGCTGCTGTGATGTTTGCAAGATAACTAGTCCGTCTGATGGTATCTCTTGTGCTTTCTTCACATTAGGTCTTCATTCTATAGTTCTCTGGTTAAGAGTATTTTTTTAATTAGTTTTGCTTGCTTTTCATTTTCCTATATGTGTTCAGTTTTCCCAATTCCAGAAAATAAGAAGGGAAGACTCTAGAATGACCAGATAAGCAAGAACCCTTCCTCCTTTGTGAAGGAGCAAGATTGCAACCGCTTTAATGTTAAACCTTCTCTCTTTGCCTTTACTCCTGCCACAAGCACATTTTGGCTCAGTGCTTTGGAGCTTACAGGATGCTTTCACACAACTATGCTACGCTAACCCAGCTGGCTGCCCTCCCCTCCACAGCCCCCTTAAGCCACTTCCCTGAGATCCTGTCATGAAATCCGGCGTCTGGTGCTGACGGCATCACAGACTGAAGGCATGCAGGTGTTCCTTGAGTCACACCCCCCAAGCTCAGAGGTGACAAGCAAAACCCTTGAATCCAAGATAACCTGACCAGAAAATCGCATCAACACTGATGACAGAGATAGAAACCTTCCTAGGTTTTCCTACAAGACCTGAAAAGGCGCGAGAATGAAAAATACTCATTTATTTAGGTGGTGTATAAAAAAGAATTCAAGTGAACTTTCCCCCATGTTTTGTATTCTATTCAAGTCACTCTTTTTTGCATCAACTATGGAAATGATTCAGAGGATATATTTATGTAGAGTGCATCAAAACAGAGAAATTTCATTTGATTTGTTTTGTTACTAGTCACCCTAAAGCACAAAGCGCTGTATAAATTCCTCATGCGTGTGTGCATGCTAAGTCACTTCACTTGTGTCCAACTCTTTGCACCTCGATGGATTGTAACCCTCCAGGCTCCTCTGTTCATGAAATTCTTCAGGCGAAATACTGGAGTGGGTTGCCATGCCCTCCTGTAGGGGGATCTTCCCGACCTAGGGATCAAACCCAAATCTCTTAAATTTCCTGCATTGGCAGGATCTTCCTGACCCAAGGATCGAACCCAGGTCTCCTGTATTACAGACAGATACTCTACTGTCTGAGCCTCGAGGGAAGCCATATATGAAGTACATATATGATAAATGCTAGTGGAATGAATGAATGAAAATCCTCTGGTGTCTGGATCAGTAGAAAGCATCACACTGGTTGAATGGAAAAGAAATGCTGTGTCCCAGGCTTGCTGTATTCAGCTGGACAGGTTGGGGGCCTCATCGCTTGAGGAAGGTGTGATTTGTGTGAATGGCACCCCAGCCATGACCCAGGAAGACCCAACACCACCTCTAGATGACCATTCCTTGAAGGCAGGAATGCTGGGGTCTTTATATTAATAACTATTATTGGAGTATAGTTGCTTCACAATGTTAAGCTAGTTCTGCTGCCTAGCAAAGTGAATCAGATATATATAGATAGATGGTGGTGGTGGTTTAGTTGTTAAGTCCTGTCTGACTCTTTGTGACCCCATGGACTGTAGCCCGCGAAGCTCCTCTGTCCATGGGATTCTCCAGGCAAGAATCAAACCTGAGTCTTCTGCGTTGCAGGCAGATTCTTTACCAACTGAGCCACAAGGTAAGCCTATATATATACACACACACACATCTATAAATCTCCTCTTTTTGGGATTTCCTTCCCATTTGGGTCACCACAGAGCTTTGAGTACAGTTCCCTGTGCTATATAGTACGTTCTCATCAGTTGCCTATTAACACACATCTATGGAATCTAGAAAAATGGTATTGTACAGTTCAGTCACTCAGTTGTGTCCAACTCTGCAACCCCATGGACTGCAGCACGTCAGGCCTCCTCATCCATCACCAACTCCCAGAGCTTTCTCAAACTCATGCCCATCGAGACAGTGATGCCATCCAACCATCTCATCCTCTGTCATCCCCATCTCCTCCTGCCTTCAATCTTTTCCAGCATCAGGGTCTTTTCCAATGAGTCAGTTCTTTGCATCAGGTGGCTGAAGTATTGGAGCTTCAACTTCCTTCCAATGAAGATTCAGGACTGATCTCCTTTAGGATGGACTGGTTGGATCTCCTTGCAGTCCAAGGGACTCTCAAGAGTCTTCTCCAACACCACAGCTCAAAAGCATCAATTATTTGGCGCTCAGCTTTTTTCACAGTCCAACTCTCACATCCATACATGACCACTGGTAAAACCATAGCCTTGACTAGACGGACCTTTGTTGGCAAAGTAATGTCTCTGCTTTTTAATATGCTGTCTAGGTTGGTCATAACTTTCCTTCCAAGGAGTAAGCATCTTAATTTCATGGCTGCAGTCACCATCTGCAGTGATTTTGGAGCCCAAGAAAATAAAGTGCTCTCACTGTTTCCCCATCTATTTCCCATGAAGTGATGGGGCCGGATGCCATGATCTTAGTTTTCTGAATGTTGTGTTTTAAGCCAGCTTTTTCATTCTCCTCTTTCACTTTCATCAAGAGGCTCTTACTCCCTCTTTCCTTTCTGCCACAAGGGTGGTGTCATCTGCCTCTACGAGGTTATTGATATTTCTCCCTGCAATCTTGATTCCAGCTTCTGCTTCATCCACTCTGGCATTTCACATGATGTACTTTCTACATGTAAGTTAAATAAACAAGGTGACAACATATAGCCTTGATGTACTTGTTTCCCAATTTTGAACCAGTCTGTTATTCCATGTCCACTTCTAACTGTGGAAAGTGGTACAGATGCTGTTATTTGCAAGGCATAAATAGAGACTCAGACGTAGAGCGTGGGCATATGGGCCTGCCATTTTTGCATCAGTCTGCCTATAGCACCTCAACAAGGTGCTCTACACCTGGTAGGTCCAACCAGCTATTAGAGGAATGGTGTATATGTCCAGGGAAATTTTTTTACAAAGCCATGGTAGCTAAAGGATTGCCCGACTTCACGTTAAGGATATTTTCATCTGTCGAACTGTGATGCATAATCCAAAATCATGTCCTTTCCTCGCTACAGGCATTCATTCACTGAGCAGAATATACCAAAAAGCCTGTTGTGTGCCCAGCACAGGCACTGCTCTGGACCCTAAAGGTATAGTGGTGAGAAGTAAGAAGACCCTGGCCTCAGGGAGCTAATGTTCTAGTGACAGCAGACAAGAAACAGACTAGCAATGCTTTGATGAACCTATTTGCAAAGCAAAAGTAGAGATACATACAGAGAACAAACGTATGGACACCAAGGGAGGAGAGAGGGGGCGAGATGAATTGGGAGACTGGAATTGACATACATACATTATTGATACTGTGTGCAAAATAGCTGACTAATGAGAACCTACTGTTTAGCCCAGGGCACTCTACTCAATGCTCCGTGGTGACCCAAGTGGGAAGGAAACCCAAGAAAGGGTGATATGTGTATACATACAGCTCATTCATGTTGCTGTACAGCAGAAACTAACACAACATTATAAAGCAACTATACTCCAATAAAAAAGAAACAAAGAAAAGAAAAAGATTAACAAAGTAGGTGTATAATGCAATGTCAGGTAGTAGGAAATGATAAGAAATTTAATGCCAAGTTCGAGGACAGAGAGGAATAGAGCCGTTTTAGGGAAGACGGTTGGGACAGGCCTCCATGAGGGCCTGATGTGTGAGCAGCTCTTTCTAGGTTCCATGAAGCCCTTCAGTTAAAAATCAGCATTTTGTTTTGTTCGTTTGTTTTCATTTCTATAAGTCACTTCTTATGTCAGGATACCAGCTCACAGCACCACTCAAGATACTGGTTTTGTTGTTGTTGTTGTTGTTTACATCTTTATATTCCAAGTCTATCTTTTTGGTATGGAATGCTGGATTTTTTTTTAAACATTCTCATTTCTTCAAGCAGTACACATTTTCCTTTTTTTTTTTTTTTTTAAGGAACATGAATGAGGAGGGATTGTGCATCCATGTGCTCATAGCTGTCCATGATGAATCAGATTTTTGCTAAACATAATTTTATAAATGGCTTTTTCCTGACCTTACCCCAGTTTCTAAGCATCTTCTTTGTGTAGGCTATTGGCAGTGTGACCATAAAGCAAGAGGGCTCATGCAAAAAGCTAACAAGAGTTTACTATGGAAAATTAAGATGGTTGAATTTGTATGTCTTTGTTTCCCTAAGCATGTGAGGTAGCAAAAACCATTCACCATTGCTCTTTACAAAGACAGTCTGGTTAAATATTAACACTTTTCATCTAACAGAGGTTCCTGCTAGTCCTTATCAACCAAGTCCAATTTGACCAAAGCATTTTTTCTGCTCTTTTAGAAGGTATTTGTAGGCAGACTATTATACTGAAGGCTCTACTATCCTCTAGAAAATAATTCCTGAACATTTTTTCCTACCATGGAACACTGAGCAGTGAGGCAATGTGACATACTTTATGATCAGACGGGTTGTGCTGAGAATATTCTTCACTCTGGATGGACCGCATCGTAAGAGTCAAAGACTCAAGTCAATTTCACTCAATCCCTACAATATCTCTTCTTCATACCACCTTCCCAAGAAATAAATGATTGCTTATTTGGCAGGTCAAACTAATAGCCACGTTCAGACTAGAGCTTCTGAAGTATCAGGATAGAGTCGCTCAGTGACATTGTAAACAGTGATTAAAATGCCAATTTCAGCCCATAAGTCTTCTCTGACTCTTCTGCAACCCCATGGACTGTAGCTCCTCTGTCCATGGGATTTCCCAGGTAAGAATACTGGAGTGGGTTTTCATCTCCTCCAGGGGATCTTCCTGACCCAGGGATCAATCCCAAGTATCCTGTATTGGCAGGCAGATACTTTACCACTGAGCCACCTGGGAAGCCCAAAATGCCAATCAGTCTTTCAAAAAACCTTGAAAGAGACAGTAAGACAATGTATATTCCTTTCCCTTTCCTAGCGTATTCTGTATGAAAAATGTGCCATTCACAATTTGGGGGAGAGGGGAGGAAAGATATATATGTGTTTATAAAGCTCCCTGGATTTCGTGGTGACTCTCTTGTTCAGTCATTTTCTCCTTCCCCTTCCTCATTGTTCCCCTGTTCTGCGGCTGTATTTCTATGACTTTTAAAAAATGTCTGTTTATTTATTTTTGGCTGCACTGGGTCTTCACTGCTGCATGCGGGCTTTCTCTAGTTGTGGCGAGCTGGGGCCACTCTTAGTTGTGGTGGGCAGGCTCTAGAACATACGGGCTCAGCAGCTGTGGTGCACAGGCTCAGCTGCCCCATGGCATGTGTGGGATCTTCCCTGACCAGGGATGGATCCCACACACCCATTGGCAGGTGTATTCTTAGCCACTGGACCACCAGGGAAGCCGTTTCCTAATTTTAATACCTCTTCCTTTCCTTTTACCCCTTCTTTCACAGCTGATCGTAATACAGATTTCAAGTGTATTTTGAAATAGTTATTGTATCTCTGAAATTAAGTTTGCCGTTCTTCATTGCAAAGTCAGATTTTGGAGGAGGAGAAAGGAACTAACATTTATTAAACACTTTAGTGCCAGACATTATGCAAGGTGCTCTGAGGACATACATTCATGTAATCACTTAAGCAGCTGGTGGTAGATGATTATTATTCAGAAATCTTCACTCCCTCCTTCCTTCCCCATGTTCCTGGGAAGCATAGAGTTCCTGCTCCAAGGATGTTGAATTTGCCTATGCGACTTGCTTTTACTTCTATGAGGTAGATTGTACTTCCCCTCCTCTTGGCTTTGGCATCAGTCACATGACCAACTTTGCCCAACTTTAGGGTGTTAGTAGATGGGATCCAAGCAGAGACTTGAAACAGGGCAATGCATTCTCAGGCAGCTTTCTGGTCTCTGGAGGGAAATGAGACTCACAGAGAACAAAACCACTGCAAACCAGCAGTGCTATTTGCAACAGCATGACATGGAAACAGCCTAAATGTCCATCAACAGATGAATGGATATAAAAGTGTGTATTATATATGTCTGTATGGAGTTGGTCGGAGAAGGCAATGGCATCCCACTCCAGTACTCTTGCCTGGAAAATCCCATGGATGGAGGAGCCTGGTAGGCTGCAGTCCATGGGGTCATGAAGAGTCGGACACGACTGAGCGACTTCACTTTCCCTTTTCACCTTCATGCATTGGAGAAGGAAATGGCAACCCACTCCAGTGTTCTTGCCTGGAGAATCCCAGGGATGGGGGAGCCTGGTGGGCTGCCGTCTCTGGGGTTGCAAAGAGTCGGACATGACTGAGCGACTGAATGGAACTGAACTAAACTGAATTGATGTATATGTGTGTGTGTGTATAGCCAAAAATTTCTTTTAGGTTTTTCCATAAAATTTACAGAAATTTGAATGAATTTTGGGGGCAACCCAACTATCTACTTGTCTGTCTATCTATCTATATATACAGTGAAATATTACTCAGCCAGTAAAAGGGATGAAATATAATGCTATTTGCAGCAACATGGGTGCACCTAGAGATGATCATACTAAGTGAAGTAAGTCAGAAAAAGAAAGACAAATACCATATGAAGAACCTAAAAACTGATTCAAATGAACTAATTCACAAAACAGAAACAGACTCATAGACTTAGCAAACAAACTAATGTTACCAAAGGGAAAAGAAGGGGGAGGGATAAATTGGGAGTTTGGGATTAACAGGCACACAGAATTATATGTAAAATAGACAAGCAGCAAGGACCTACTATATAGCATATAAGATATTCAGTATCTTATAATAACCCATAATAGAAAAGAATCTGAAAAAGAATATTTATATATATGAATCATTTTTGCTGTACACCTGAAATTAACACAGCTTTGTAAATCAACTATACTTCATAAAAAGAATAATCAAAAAAAAAAACCTCTCCAACCTACATTAGCCAACTCCCAGCTGACCTCACATGACATAAACTTGCATGCCACTGAGGTTTTGTGACTTTTGTTACACAGCAATAGCTAACAAATGCACAATCCTATGAAGGAAGTAAATAGCAAGATCCCGTTCTAACAAAAGTGGAAACAGAACGAGAAACAAGCCCGCAGGCACCAGCTAGACTGCTGAAGAACCAGGATTCACACAAAAATCTGTCTGATCTAAACTCCAGCGGCCTTTCACTCACAGCATGTCTCTTATTTAAGCTTTATATTCCTCTTCCCATAAAATGAATAAAACTGATTTTATTTTTACTAAGATGTCTCTTGGTTGATTTTTACTAAGGTACATAGTCCTCCCTGTGTTTCCCAGGTAGCTCAGTAGTAAAGAATCTGCCTGTCAATGCAGGAACCGATCCAGGGATGGGTTCCCTCCCTGGATCAGGAAGATCTGCTGGAGAGGGAAGTGGCAACCCACTCCAATATTCTTCCCTGGAAAATCCCATGGACAGAAGAGCCTGGTGGGGTCCATGGGGTCACAAAAGAGTCGGACATGCTGAGCGACTAAACAACAGTCTTCCCTAGAAAGTGTTTTCTTTTCCCAGCCCAGAAATTTGACTTCCTAGGCTCACTTTTCTTTTTTCTTGTGTGAGTTCTCAATATGGCCTGCTGAGAACAGAAGCAAAAACCTAATAACTGGTTATTCCAAAAATGTAATTTATATATATATGTAATTTCTTTCTTAAGCTCAGAATTAATCAAATATGAAGAGCAAGCCCTGGATGCCAGCATTGATGGGAAATCACTTTCTCCTTTTCTCTAGCCTGGAGGTTGAGTGCGTGATAAAAGGGGAGTATTCCAAGCACTAGGTCCTATAACATGATTCTGAACACTCAGCAGGAATGGGTCACCTTACTGCTGAGTCACTTGTCATTATTTTTCAGAACTAATAGGACTGAAGAGAAAAAGAATGAGGAGACAGGATAGATACAGTGCCCAGTAGTTTAAGAGGTCAGAAGACTCCCCTGGCTCTTTGAGATTGATCAGTTTAACTTTAATATCTGCAAAGGAACTCTGCAGAACAGTCAGTCAATTTGAAATGATGCTATAGTCATCTCAATTGCCAACAAAGAGGGTTCCCATTTCGCTAGCTTAACCTTGAGTGGTGAATCTTTAAATATCACCGACAATGGCTGTCACGTTGATGAGGAATATCGTTTTTTTGTAAATCCATCTCTGGGATACAATTCCAAGTTTCTCAGTCTAGGCTCTGTTAACATTTTGATTCAGATAAGGCTTCCCAGGTGGCTCAGTGGTAAAGAATGTGTCCGCTGATGCAGACACATAAGTAAAGAAGAGAAAAAGAATGAGGAGACAGGATAGATACAGTGCCCAGTAGTTTAAGAGGTCAGAAGACTCCCCTGGCTCTTTGAGATTGATCAGTTTAACTTTAATATCTGCAAAGGAACTCTGCAGAACAGTCAGTCAATTTGAAATGATGCTATAGTCATCTCAATTGCCAACAAAGAGGGTTCCCATTTCGCTAGCTTAACCTTGAGTGGTGAATCTTTAAATATCACCGACAATGGCTGTCACGTTGATGAGGAATATCGTTTTTTTGTAAATCCATCTCTGGGATACAATTCCAAGTTTCTCAGTCTAGGCTCTGTTAACATTTTGATTCAGATAAGGCTTCCCAGGTGGCTCAGTGGTAAAGAATGTGTCCGCTGATGCAGGACACATAAGTAAAACCCCTGGGTTGGGAAGATCCCCTAGAGAAGGAAATGGCAACCCACTCCAGTATTCTTGCCTGGGAAATCTCATGGACAGTGGAGCCTGGTGGGCTACAGTCCATGGTGTTGCAAAGACTCAGATGTGACTTAGGAGCTAAACAACAACAAGCCTTTGCTGTGGCTGTCTCAGGCATAGCAGATGTTTAGCAGCACACAGTGGCCTGGACACCCAAGCTTTCAAAGTCCAGACATTGCCAAATGCCCCTGGAGGTCTAGAAATAACCCCTGGTTGAGAATGACTGGGACCCAGAAATACCATCTCTAATTGCATTTGTGTGTGTGCTTGGGTTTTTTTTTTTTTTTTTTTTTCTTTTCCTCGCCAGATCTTACTTACAGCACATAAGATGTTTTACTTACAGCAGACAAACTCTTAGTTGTGACATGGGGTATCCTATTCCTGAATCAAGGATGGAATCAGGGCCCTCTGCATTTGGAGCATGGAGTCTTAGCCACAGGACCACCAGGGAAGCCCCTCTAATCACATTGCTTGATGTAATGAACTGTAATGTGACCTGCCCTCCTTCAGCCTCCCCAGACTCTGAGCTGTAGCTGCTGGTCTTGTACACAGCGGTGAGACGTAGGCTGTCAGTTCTCAAAGCCACACAGTCTTGCGCTGTTCCTTCCGGGAATTGGAAGCCGGTGGGGCCGAGGGGACAAGTGTGGTTCTACAGATGGTGCCTGCTGTCCCTTCTGCCTCTGCCCTCACCTCCCTCCCCACCCCAACCCGGGTATCTGCCACCTGGTAAGTTATTTGAAGACACCCAATTGGCTCTGCTGCCAGTGCCCATCAGGATGTCCCTGTTGCCTCTGGGGGCATTTAAAGATGCCAGTCCTGGAGATGGCAGACTGATACCCCTTCCCACGAGTCCTGTACTGGGCACCCGTCATAGGGCCTCTGTGCTCCAGGCTGCTTCACCTGCGCTCCAGACGAATATCGAGTGACTTGAGTCTCCCTCTCACCTCTGGGGACCTGGCAGGAAAAGAACCCTCTTGGGGAAGTGGTTCTCAAACCATTAGGCCAGGACTTCTCAAATGGACTGTGCATGAAGAACCACACGGGCGAATGTATTAAAAGGTAGACTCTGATTCAGGAGGTCAGGGATGGGGCCCCCAGGTGAGGCCTGGGGTTCAGGTTCCTAGGCCCTTCCATCACAGATTCTGATTCAGAGGATCTAAGTAGAACCCAGACCTCTATGTTTTCTGGGATCTTTTTTACATTCTTTTTTCTTTTCATGTTCTTTTCCATTATGATTTATCACAAGATACTGAATATAGTTCCTTGTGCTAGACAATAGGACCTTGTTGCTTATCCATCCTAAGTATAATGGCTTACATCTCTTAAGCTCAACCTTCCTCTCCATCCCTCCCCAGCCCCTCCCTCTTGGCAACCACAAGTTTGTTCTCTACAGGTGTTTGTTTTTCAGTGACTTTCACCAGCTATCTCAGAGTTCATGCTTAGAGACCCACCTCATTGCTGCTACCCTTATCTTTGTAAGACTAAGAAAACATTCCCAGAGGCTGGGTCTACTAGTCTGGCTCCACATGAATATTTTCTTCCTGGTCATAAGCTCTCTCCCTGCAGGCAAACCGCCAAGTGCAAACACCTCTCTGACTGCACTCACAGGTCATCAGATAACACTCAGACAAGCCCAAGCACCCCACAGCTAACCCAGGCTCCCACCATATGGAACAGGAAGAAAGTTTGGATGTCCTTCCAGGCTGGAGTACAATCATTAAATAAAAGGCACAATTGTGAGCCCACATAGGAGGTATGTGCATGACTCAGCTGCCTAGAAATAAAGAGTTGGAGAACCACAGGTCTTGTGGACCTTGGGCCATGCCCCTCCTTGCCCCTTGAGCAGTTGCCCCAGACACAGAAGGTTAGAGAGATTCATTTGTGTCATGCTTTAGATTCCACATGTAAGTGATATCGTACGGTGTTTGTCTTTCTCATTCTGACTTTCTTCACTCTAGTATGATCATTTTTAGGTCCATCCATATTGCTGCAAATGGCATTATTCCCTTCTTTTTATGGCTGAATAATATTCCATTGTATATAGGTACCACATCTTCTTTATCCATTCATCTGTCAGTGGACATTAGATTGCTTCCATGTCTTGGCTATTGTGAATAATGCTGTAATGAACATTGGGATGCAAATATCTTTTTGAATTAGAATTTTCTTCAGATATACAGTCAGGAATGGGACTGCTGGATGACATAGTGGGCTCTGTTTTTAGTTTTGTAAGGAACCTCCATATTTTTCTCCATAATAGCTGCACCAATGTACATTCCCACCAACAGCATAGGAGGGTTCCCTTTTCTCCACATCCTCTCCAGCATTTGTCATTTACAAAGTTTTTAATGATGGCCATTCTGACCAGTGTGTGATGGTACCTCATTGTAGTTTTGACTTGCATTTCTCTAATAATTAGCAATTAGTTCAATTCAGTCGCTCAGTCATGTCTGACTTTTTGCAACCCCATGAATCTCAGCACGCCAGGCCTCCCTGTCCATCACCAACTCCCAGAGTTCACTCAGACACATCCATCAAGTCCGTGATGCCATCCATCCATCTCATCCTCTGTCGTCCCCTTCTCCTCCTGCCCCCAATCCCTTCCAGCATCAGAGTCTTTTCCAATGAGTCAACTCTTCGCAGGAGGTGGCCAAAGTAATGGAGTTTCAGCTTTAGCATCATTCCTTCCAAAGAAATCCCAGGGCTGATCTCCTTCAGAATGGACTGGTTGGATCTCCTTGCAGTCCAAGTGGCGCTCAAGAGTCTTCTCTAACAACACAGTTCAAAAGCTTCAACTCTTCGGCGCTCAGCCTTCTTCACAGTCCAACTCTCATATTCATACATGACCACTGGAAAAACCATAGCCTTGACTAGACGGACCTCAATCAGCAAAGTAATGTCTCTGCTTTTGAATATGCTACCTAGGTTGGTAATAACTTTTCTTCCAAGGAGTAAGCGTCTTTTAATTTCATGGCTGCAGTCACCATCTGCAGTGATTTTGGAGCCCCTCAAAATAAAGTCTGACACTGTTTCCACTGTTTCCCCATCTATTTGCCATGGAGTGATGGGACCGGATGCCATGATCTTCGTTTTCTAAATGTTGAGCTTTAAGTCAACTTTTTCGCTCTCCTCTTTCACTTCCATCAAGAGGCTTTTTAGCTCCTCTTCACTTTCTGCCATAAGGGTGGTGTCATCTGCATATCTGAGGTGATTGATATTTCTCCCAGCAATCTTGAATCCAGCTTGTGTTTCTTCTAGTCCAGTGTTTCTCATGATGTACTCTGCACAGAAGTTAAATAAGCAGGGTGACAATATACAGCCTTGATGTACTCCTTTTCCTATTTGGAACCAGTCTGTTGTTCCCTGTCCAGTTCTAACTGTTGCTTCCTAACCTGCATACAGATTTCTCAAGAGGCAGGTCAGCTGGTCTGGTATTCCCATCTCTCTCAGAATTTTCCACAGTTTATTGTATCCACACAGTAAAAGGCTTTGGCATAGTCAATAATTAGCAATATGGAGCATCTATTCATACACCTATTAGCCATTTGCACTTCTTTGGGGAAAAAAATGACCAGTATAAAGATAGTATTTAAATACCACAGTTTAGGAGAGTTCACATTTTTCTGAATGTCTCTCCTTGATGGCATATTTGCATATCAATGTTCACTGCTTTTCCCTCCAGTGTTTTTCTAAGGTCAACCCCATGCCTCCTCTATTACCCACCAACCCCATAATGGCATCCATCAAGCTTTTCAATAAGGACAGTACACAAAGCAACATCCACACAAATCGAGCAGGATCAGGCTAAATCTACCCAGGAAGAAAATGTCATTTTCTATTTTCATAATAGACTTTTGAAGAAACCTATATATTCCTCTCCTTCTTTATGAAAACCTATATTGTAAAGGATAAGCCACTGAGCCAAAACAGACCAATAAATATGCCATGTGGTTTGTCTTAATTCCAATTTTCTCTGGTTCTAACTTCAAAATAGATTTCCGTCTCATTGCACACTATTTTTATAAGAAGAATGATCAACTTTTTTACATTTTAGGTTATCATCCAATCTCCTAATCTCTGAAGAAATATGGATACAGTGTCCATGTAACATAGATCTTCCAGGGTCAACCTGATTTCAAATGCTTTTCAGTTGTCATCTTTCAGTCCTGGACTATGGTTCACCCTGTGTCTGAGAATGCATTCATATTTTTCCCTTTTAACATAAGGAAATACTGGCTCCTTCAATCTGAAAATTTACTATCTCATACTTTCACTGGAGTACATTTTTTAATAGGCTACCCAGAAGTGAACTGCCCTCTTCTTTCTTTATTTATTTATTGGGTGCCCTGGGTCTTAGTTATGGCACGTGGACCTCTCTCTACTTGTGGCGTGTGGGCAACTAAGCCCACACACCACAAGTACTAAACAGGCTTAGTAGTTGCAGTATGTGCATGAGGCTTAGTTGCCCCATGACATGTGGGATCTTAGTTCCCCAACCCATGTCCCCTGCATTGGAAGGTGGATTCTCAACTACTGAACCACCAGGGAAGTCCCATTGGAAAAGATTTGATTCAATTAACCTGAGTGAGTGAAGTCGCTCAGTCGTGTCCAACTCTCTGTGACCCCATGAGCTGTAGCCCACCAGGCTCCTCCAACCATGGGATTTTCCTGGCAAGAATACTGGAGTGAGTTGCCGTTTCCTTCTCCAGGAGATCTTCCCGACCCAGAGATCAAACCCAGGTCTTCCGCATTGTAGGCAGACGCTTTACCGTCTGAGCCACCAGGGAAGTCCTGATGTCCTTCTCAAATGTTCCCTCACTCCCAGTCCTGCTTTTCCTTCTAATCCCTAAGGGCCTACATCCATTTCTATTACGTCACATTTCTATTATCTACCTAAGGATTATTTAATATGTTAATATTACTGTGATGATAATATTATCAGAATCTAATATATTGCCATATATGATTACATTATTGTGTATTATTGCAATAGTTGCTTGCTTTGCTATTTTACGTGTAGGTATTAGTTAGTCATGTCCGATTCTGTGCAACCTCATGGACTGTAGCCCTCCAGGCTCCTCTGTCCATGGAATTCTCCAGGCAAGAATACTGGAGTGGGTTGCCATGCCCTCCTCCAGGGGGTCTTCCCAATCTAGGAATCAAATCTAGTTCTCCTGCATTGCAGGCAGATTCTTTACCATCTGAGCCACCAGGGAAGCCCACTGTTGCACATACATGCACATTTATATGCATCTGTCTTTTCCATATGGCTTCCCTAGGTGGCTCAATGGTAAAGAAACCACCTGCCAATGAAGCAGACTCACATTCAATCCCTGGGTTGGGGAGATCCATTGGAGAAGGAAATGGCAACCCACTCCAGTATTCTTGCCTGGGAAATCCAACCGACAAAGGAGCCTAGTGGGCTACGGTCCATGGGGTTGCAAAAGAGTTAGACATGACAGCAACTAAAACAACAAGATTTTTTAATATATTTATCACTCATTCACTTATCTGTTTGCTTACTTACTTATTTGGCTGTGCTGGGTCTTAGCTGTGGCATGTGAACTCTTAGTTGCAGCATACGGGATCTAGTTCCCGGACCAGAGGTGGAACCCCGGCCGCCTGCTTTGGGAAGGGACCACCAGGGAAGTCCCATATGCATCTGTCTTGCCCAGATCATTATTTTTTTGAAAACAGGGACCCATGGCATTTACTTTTATATCTACATGCATGACACAATGTATGTTCAATTACCATATATTTTAAGTTAACAAAAAATAAGTAAGTAAATACACTTTTGTTCATAATTAAGTACAGAAGTGGGATTTCTGGGCACTTTGGGTCTATTTAAGATGGATCACCCAGGCAACAAAAGTGGCTTGGTGTGGATGGGAGGTAGAAAGGGGATTGTGCTAATGGGGGAGGTGAAAGGGAGCCAGCGACAAATGCGACCTCCTTCCAATTTTGTCTAAAGTCATCTTGTCCACAGCAATCACTTGAGGGCTCAATTTAATAGTAAGAAGGGAGGTCAAGGGCCGAGGGCAGACTTAGTGGAACTAGAAACTAAATAAGTTCTGCAGTTAGAGAATGAAGAGTAAATGCCCTGCTGCTACACTCCAAGAACGTCCTCAAGAAAAAGACGTTCCATTAATTTGGAGAGCCAGAAATATGGTTCAAAAGAGAGATTGTTTCCCCACTCTATAAAAGCTAACTGCCAGACGCTCTTGTCGGCTGATCCTGTGAGATGTGATCGTGGAATATGGCTTTTTTGAATGCAAGTGTTTTCCCTTTCACCAGGGAACTGAGGCCTTTAAATGGAATACTCAACAAATAAAATCAGGTAAAATTTCAAGGGTACTCAAAAAGACTTAATTTTATTTTTATCCTCTAGAAGAGGTGGTCCAGAGGAAGAGGAAATTCTCTTAAATGATGGGAGAGAGAGAGAGAGAGTTTGGATCTGAGCCCTGAAACTCCAGTCATTTCCTATAGCATCCACATCCACCAACCCAATTTATTTTCTACCAAAACAGGCAAAACTCACCCTCCCAAAGTTAGATTTTTTCCAGAGTTGGAGAAAGGTCTACAGTTTGCATATTTCTTGACTCATTTGAGAAATCCGGATGCTTCCTCCCCCAGGTTCCGATTTTTGATCTGTGAATTTTATTTTTGCCTTGGTTGACAAAAGATAGTATATCCCTTCTTGGCTTTCTGCAACCCTCAACTTAGTCACCAGAAAGCAGATGGCTAGAAACATGTGATCAAACTTTTTTTAAATGATTTTATTTTTGTAAAGTCAATATATCAATACATGAAAGCAGGCAGTCTGATAGCCTAAAATAATAAGCATGACAAAAATTTCTGATGTTTGAAGTCAAAACTTTGCTCTTGTGTATTCTCTCAGCTGCTCCTTACAGGCTGTAAAAGTTCCCCTTCCTTTGTTCGCAATGTTCATTAACCAGGGGCATAAATGTTTCGGATCCTGCTCTCATATAAACAAATGGCGCTGGCAGTTTGATGTGCACAGAATTATAGACTGGGGCTTTGTGACTCAACAACACGTAGCCACTGCTATGTTCTCATTTCCTTTAAAGGAACTCTGAACAGCTATTCCTGGTTATCCAAGTTCTTCTTGATGCTGTTATCCACTCAGCTTAATTAAGTCCTGTGTTGATATAAATAAGGTTCTGGTTTAACTGAGCTCAGCAAAAGAAAAAGTGTGTTTGTTAAAGTTCTTTGGTTGCAAACAAGAGAAATACAATTAGATGAGCTCAAGTTCACAGAGGAGGGAGCTTTAAGACAGTGTGCAGAGTCTCAAAGGCCTGGAGACTGCAAGACACACAGCCTCAGGAGAGAAAGGACTCAGCAATGACAAACCTAGGAGGACACATTCAGCAAAGATACTTCTACATTCTCTCCCCAAAGCTGCTTCATCTGCTTCCTGGAACCTGAAGGTTCAGCCAAGAAACAGACTCATCTTTCAATTTCAGCCCCAAATGCCCAGAAGACTGACAAGTGTAGAGCTGGTATGTGGCGTTGGTTCAGAAAGCAGAGCCAGAGATGAACTTACACAGAAAGACTATGGTGGTTAGAGATCCAGCTGTTAAGGCAAGAGTTGTTCCTGGGAAAATGGGGAATTGTTGTCTCATTAACTGATCAAATATCCCCAGAAGAGTCCACCAAAGAACAGCATCT